>JAVQKC010208890.1:0-40700 GCA_036025475.1 Philypnodon macrostomus | reverse complement strand
TGTATTGTTCTGGACGTATCTCATGTTCAGTGGTGCCCCACATAAGTCTTAGACTTAATTTCTTATACGATCAAGTTAATAAACATACACATAACATCACGTGTTTGCACGCTACATCCTCTATTTTGAGGTCGCTCCAAAGAAGAAGAAGAAAAAAAGAAAATGCGGGGGCAGCCATTTCATTCTTTTACAGGAAGCGACGGCTAATGCATCCGATTCTGACTCGGTACAGGCGTTCCTGAGTGACTCATCAAGTGCCCAAGGTTATGCCCTCCCATGTCGTGGGGTTTGTTTATTTCAACTGACAATTTGATAAATGGGGGAAATCTGGTTATCTCAGTAAAGGCTTTTGATTTACGAGTGGCTTCTGTGAATGGAAGAAGAGGTGTATCGTGGTGGGGGCGGACGTGGTGATTGGTTAAAAGAGCTTTGATGCACTTCAAAAGAGGCCTATATGTAAACATGCATAGAAGGGAATTACATTATGGAAAGTACAGTTCCATTTCAAGACTGGAGTATGTCGAGAGAAGAGCCTTGCTTCCTCTTGAGGCAGTGCTCACGTGAAACCTACCATCCAAACCAATTACAGGCTGCAAGCCGGAGTGACATCCGCAAAGAAATGTTCTATCTCTGTTTTTTTAAATGAAGTTTTCCCCTTGTTACTCATGCCTTGCATTTTCATTAGGCTCTCTCAGCATGTGCAGCCACTGTAGAAGAAGAAGAGGCTTAAATCCTGTTTACTGGGACTGTAGGAGTAAAACACTTCACCAAAACATGTGCGAGGAAATAGTGGGCCTTATGTCCAAAAAAAGCTAGTGTCGGTTTGTTGATTTGCGTGTTTTTTGGGAATGTGATTAAATTCTCAACAACAGGCAAGAAAATACTTCTTTTATATATAATAGGAACGTGAGATAGGATTATCACTGCAAATATATTTGGTACACAATGAGGATTCACCCCTGAATGATAAGATCCCTGGTCTTGGGGCACTATGTTTATTTTTTTTTTTCTTGCAAGAGCCAATGTGTTTTCAGATATCTGTTACGTTTTATAATATTTGTTTACTTCCCTTCTTCATTAATCATATAATCACGAGTTTGTTCACATTTCTGTGGTTTTGCTTCTGTTCAATGCAATTGTGTTCCTTTTTAGCAGCTTTTAAAAATGCATTGTCTGCAACTGCTGTGGACTAAAAAGCATATTGATCCCTTAACATAACAGACGTATTGTTTACTAGTACAAAAGCCCATGTGCATGTCTCGTACGTGGCAGAACTTCTAAATGAATGAATTATTATGTGTTAATCTTGAATGAATAGTTAATCTGAAATGTGCTATGTTGCCCCTGCTGCTACCTTTGATATTTAATGGAGTTAAGCTGAATGGGAACAAAAGGAGTCGGGGGTAATGCGAGAGAACAAACTGTGTGCCGCATATTACCGGCTAATAATCAAATGTTAATTAAATTCATTTTTGTGAATAATCTTCTCTATAGTAATGAGTTAAAGTTTAATTAGGGGTAAGTGGCAAAAAAGGAAAGATGGAAGGATGCTAACCTTGGCTCCAACACATCATTGCATAATTCAGTACACTTCAGTGAAAGAGGCTAACCTCATGTTGTTTACTACTGTAGCAGTTTGGAGAGAAATAGTAATTATAATAGGGATTAGCTGGGACATACTGTAGTAGTTTAAAATTGGTATCTTTGAACGCCAACCTGCAAACAAACAAGGACACACACTGGCACATATCCGCAGTCTCTCACATATTTGATCAAATGTAATGTTTGAACTTATTTATGCATTTGTATTCATCTCCAAAGAGATCTAAATAGACTGGGATTATGATGCCATATACTGCTTGGTATCTACGCTCGCATCCCCCAGCATTGTGGCTCGAAGTACAGTACTGTATCAAATTGAAATAGTAATAGCTATCAAAAATATGCAATTTATTTAGTTTGTTCATCGCACTGCAAAACAGGTTGCTTCCTCCAGCCATTTTACCAGTGGCTATAGCTTGCTCACATCTTTGTCTCTTCATGCTAATCCCAGGTGTAGGGCTAAACCAGGTGAAGATAGTCACTGATTAGAAACTCAGGCAATGGGCTTATGCCATAATGGTAAGATTATTATAAAAAATATTCAGTATTGGTGGTGATTCGGATTCACACCAAAAATGATGCTCACTTTGGATTTGGTAGCCAACACTGACAAAGTGATTCAAAAGGCGGGCGGGCCGGCTTGACTGAATTTATAAAAGAAATATTTTCACAGTATTGAGAACTCAAACTGTTTTCTAATCCGAGTGGTCACCTTGTCTGACAGCTGTGCGGCGCTTCAACAGAAGGCCTATGTCAAGCTCACAGGATAATCAGCCTCTGTGCTACAACGCCTGCATTAACCTTTCTTATCAAGAGCTTTTTTCAACAGCACTTTGATATGGGTACTGTAGACTGCTGAGGAAGTCAACCATCGACTGGCTTTTATCAGGATAGACTATCTGCGCACCGGAATTTTAAGTGAAACCTTTTGGTATTCCTCATACGGAAAACACCTGCATCTTATCAAAGTGCTCAAAAGGCTAGGATCCGGGGGTTTCTGCATGACCAGGAAAGTCCTTTGAGAGGGTGTGATAGCCTTTAGACCTGGAACTTGTAGAATAGTCAATGTTTCACCGATGCAGTACAACGCTTTATGTGTTTGTCCATGTGCCATGCAAATGTGCAAAAAATAGGCCACACTTTGTTCAGACATTTTGCCAAGTTTTTAGACCTTAGGATTAAAATTGTTACACAGGCAGCGGACATATCACATTTGAAAATAGTTCAGTCATCATTAATACTTCTGCCTTTTTGGCTTTTCATCAGCAATTGCAAAAAAGTTAAGATCCCCCCTGGTACGCTCTTAATTCTGCCTTTTTGGCTCCAACATTCTCCAAGAACATGCAGTACAATACACAGACTAAATGAAACTTAAATGAAATATATGATTTGATTAAGTAGTATTTCTCAATCTTGCCCACATTTACACTTCTGCCTTTTAGATTCTCCATCCTTAGTATGTCAGTTTTCCTGTATGCGTTGATGTAATTTAGTTGTGCTCCCTTTATACAGAATAGTTGTCAAAAGTGCATGACCCTTCCACATTCCCAGAAAAGTCTTTTGAGAGGGTTTGATCGTTTTTTTTGGACGTCTAACTTCCAACATAGCGCGCTTCCCAGTTGCAGCAGGAGGATATATACTTGTACGTGTTTTGTGTCTCTCTGTGTGCTCAGATCCGCAGACATTCTCCTTTTGCTAAATAGAAAGGGGGGAAAAAAATGAATGTAGGATGCTTTGAACTGTGTGCTCTAATGTGGGTCAGAGATCTATCGCATGCATATTCTGAAAAGGCTTTTCATCTGCAATTGCAAAAGTTAAGATTCCCCCTGGTACACTCTTAATTTCATCTCCTTCTCTCGCAGTTATTTATTTAATATTCATGCATTAACGTCTTCTCAAACATGTTAAAAGTGAAGAGTTCAGAGACGGGTATAAAAAAGAAAAGAAAAGAGGGCTAACTTGTTCGCTGACTGCGTGATAGTCAGGCCTTCCCTAATGACTCCATTTTAAAGACGATGGTGCTGGCCAGCGATGGAGCCAGCGAGGGGGGGGGGTACCAAAGTGTGGGGCGGGGGTTGACTGCAGCACTCAGCCTGGCTCTCAGCTCCCAGGCAGCCCCTGCGTGTGTGCTTTGAAAGAGAATAGGAGTCCAAAGTGCGGGCTATACCCACTAGAGCAGCACCGTAAATGGCTCAAAAATAATCGCATTTCCTTCGACTATTGTATACTGCCGTGGTGTCAATGGGCAAGATAACCCAGCCACTTTGCCATTGTTGTTACTGTATGTGTGTTTGATGGTGGTCAGAGTGTGGTTGCCATGTCTCTATCTGTTTGTCCGGGGACAGTTTGTGACATAGAGTTAGTTTACCACCACTAGTGTGTGACTGTGGAGTGAATGAATAATGGACTTAATTGTATAGAAAGTTGAGTGTTTTCATAAAGTCACTATATTCACAGCTGAACATAATTATCGCATGTTACTGTACTATTGTGAAACCCTAGTACTCACCAGGGCCATTGTGTAAAATGATATTTCTTACTGAAAGCGAATTACTGCTACTGTATTTTTGTGTTTGCATCCATCATTAAAAGCATCTCCTTTGTTCTCCCCTCCATCATCACCCCCTCCACCCACCCTTCTTCTACTGTCTTTCAGACGGAGAACTACTCCATCGACTCCAGCTACGTGAACAGCAGAGCCCACCTCATTAAAAGGTATGTCTTGATTAGAACTGGTAACCAGCAGCTCATTACCATTGTTATCTGTAATTGTTTTATCTAATTAGGCTACGGTTACAGACACGGCCTCCGCATGTGTTCTTTCATTCAATTACAATGGTACAAAATGAGAACAACCCTTTTTGGGAGGGACTAAAATCCTCTTTGTATTGCGTCGAGGTCCAAATCATACTTTTGGAATATTGAATTTCCAAAGCTGCACAATGAAGTAATGACTTTCATATTTACAGCTAAACGTGTTATTTGTGCATAACGGTGTTTATTAACTGTGCGTGTTGTATGAAGAGCGGGCTAACAGCTGCAGAGTTGAATTAGAGATCTCTCATGGGGTTTCAAGTGTATGAAGATTTTATAAACAAGATACCATAGTGGGGTAAGCCTATAGGTGTCATGTTAGACTGGGGCTTTCAATATGTGAGCTTTGTATAAAGAAAATCATCTGTGTTTACACTAGGGGTAAAAAAAAGTGTAGTTGTGTGTTGGTCTGTGTGACTGGACACAGATAGCTAATATATACCCTGTAGTGGGTGGTAGTCAGTGCAACACAAACAGGAGCAACAACAAAGAGATTAAATCTGTATGAATTAGCCAGAGAACAATTAGTTTTTGACAGGTTAGGTTAGGTTACACTTTATTGTCCCCATAGGAACATTTGCCGTCTGCGCAATCTGCAAATCTGGGAAGATCGTTGAAATACAGTGCATTCATCTTCACTTTTACTGTAACAATCCCAGTGTTCATAGTAACACAAAAAGAAGAAGAAAAAATAAGTATTATGAAGAACATGAAGAACCAAAATGATGATAAAATCGTTAAAATTGTGATCTGATATTACATTTTTACCAAATCGCCCACCCCTGAATTTTGAGACATTTATTGAATTTTCCAGCTGCCGACCTTTTGGCATCAAACACAAGGTATGAGTGTAGTCTACAGGAATGCAGGTCAGGAGTAGGATAAGGGGTCATAGTATAATTCCCCGGAGCCTCAGACTTTCCGTAACTGAGCCTCTCTGAAAGTACAATCCTCCCTTGTTACCTGCCGGCCAAGAACCACAAAGCTTTCACTTTTGTTCGGGGCCTTCCTTTGCCTTTTGAAAAGCCATTATGGGCAATTTTGGTCTCTTAAAAGAATCCGGCCCCTCATCCGCATTAATGTAAACAAAGAGTATTCAAGTGAGCCCACTACAAAGAGATTCCCTCAGGAGCCAGCCAGCCTAGGGTCCAGGACAGGTGCAATTACAGTGATAAGATCAGGCTGCATTAGCTCCACCACAGATCTCTCAGCACACACCGGAGAATCTTGGAATGTGGCTAGCCTTGCAATGTCCTTCAGCTCCTTCACCTTTCACCGCTTGTTTGCTGACTTTTGTTTACGCTCCCTCACATCTTTGCAATCTCTGACCTACATACTTACTATAAAAAAAATACATTTTGTGCTGATAGACACACTTCAAACACAAATAGTGCATTAGAATAGATTCATGTAGTCATCTTCAAGACATACATGCTGAAGTTGAAAGCAAACTGAAAACGGTGAGTTTGGTGACCTTGAACATTGTTTGGTTGCTAATCTATTGGGACTTCTTTCCACAAGAATCTCGGTCTATAATAAAGAAAAGATTTAGTGAGCACCACAGAGTGAGTATGTAGATTTGTGGAGCTTTGCAGTTTGAGCGTACTCGTGATAACAAATGCTTTATATTCAAATGCCAATATGGTGTCTATCAATAGAAATGAAGCCTTTACCTCTCCCTACTGTGACAACACATGTTCATACATTCACCCCTGTTTAGTGTTGTTTGTAAAGCAGAATTTGTTCCAGTGGGTAGAAAATCAAATGAAGGGAAATCACGCTGTTACTTTGCAGCTGTTGATTGTGGAACTCCCCACCACCACCACCATTCTATTTTATCGACTTTGAGCCCCAGACAAGACAGATGCTCAGTTTGTATGCTCCCGGCGTTCCCTACATCCATCTTCCTTCCAGGAATTCCTGATTACGGCAGTATTTGTTTGATTGTAGTGAGCGAGTGCCTTTTGTTTGTTCAATGGCAATGTCCTTGAAGTCGCTTCATCCATCCCAAATGTCCAACCCTCCAGTCTAAAACAACGTTGAGACTGAAAAAAACTGAGGGGGAGCATTTCCATCATGAAGATTTTGCTCAAACAAATGCAGCTGGAATGATAGTTGTCCAAATCCATTAATAAATAAATAATTGGAATGTTTTCAGAATACTTAGTTAATTGGGGCCATTGAGTTTTATGTATACACTTAAAAAATATACAGTGATTTTCTAAGTATATGGCTCACAAGGATGTTGGAGAAGCACTCTGAGCACCAAATTATGTAAATGCAGCAATATCCTGATGTGGTTTTAATAATTGGTCCATACATACTAAAACAAAATCTATCTAGTCACAAATGTAACTCGAAATCTGAACATAATATAGAGATGGGAATAATGTGTTCAAACAAGGCAAAGAAATCCAGTTAGAGAGTTTAATTGCACTAACAAGCACATTCCAACTTTGCCCCTGAACAGTGACTGCTATGAAGTGCTCACATTAGCGGATGAGGGCGTAAAGACTGTGTGGAATTCGAAAGATAGACGGCTCTCCAGGAAGCTTGAAGGAATGTGAGCTGAAGTGATGTGACAGTTAATCAACATTTCCCTCTCCCCCCTCCTGGCCCCCATGTAGCACATCCACCTTCAAAGACCTGGAGGGCAACAGCCTGAAGGACAGCGGGCATGAGGAGAGCGACCAGACCGACAGCGAGCACGACGTCCAGAGAGGCCACTATGTCGACACGGCGGTCAATGACGTGCTCAACATGACAGCGCCCCCCAATGTTTGCCAGCTGCCTGAGCAAGGTAAGAATATAAAACTATGTGGTCTGTGATGCATTGTAGTACCAAGATGATTGCGGGTCACATTTAGTACTGACAGTAGTAGTAGTCTCTGGCTTCTCTATATATTCCAAAGTCAAGGGTAACGGAATAGGCCGCCCATTAATTGGAATATTGGGGGTCCATTCCAGTTCTGACCAGTTCATATTGCTTCTGTTACCTTAGGCACCCATCTTGGCCTGTGTATGTGTCATTGGTGTGTTTGATGAAGGCTGTAGGTGTGGTATGGCTCTACATCAGTCTGCCCCAGGGGAACTGTGGCTTGAAAGGTAGCTTATCACCATGTGTTCTCTATACATTTTGATAGATTGCATGCATTTTGCTAACCTGCCAACCAACGCCTTACAGATACTGTACAATAGTGTGGCTCTTGGATTGGGTTCTTTTATGTTGCATCTGATCAGGTGCATTACGCCACGACTGTTTTGTCTTTGATGTCCAGCTTGAGCAGCTAATGTATGGGATCTCTTGTATGGGATACTCTTTGATACTAGCTTAGGCAACATTATTGACTGATAGTCACAGGTCTGCTCCTTGAAGGCTGTTTGACTTCAGATGTGCTTGAATAGCAGCAATTAAGCCCATAAAGGTACATGGTGCAAATCTACATATCTCCGTGTGGCCTCATCCATTATTCAGTGGGATCGTTTAGGGGCAAATTAACGTTGTTGCTTCCTTGGCAGGAGTGAGTGAAAGGGGTTGTGTAGATTCTTAGCTAGTGTCAGGCTAAAGAGGGAGAGTGTGACAGTGCAGAGTTACTATATGTATTCACGAGAGGGTATTTACCGAGCTCCAAGAGAGAACACCATATGAACAGGTGCGGTGGCTTAGAACAGTCTGCAACAGTAAGACTCATACAGGCAGTTTATATGAATGAACTAACATGGACTTCCCTAACAGGAAGGCATGCATGTGATAAATTGGAGAATTGAAATTGCCCCTAGTGAATCAGTATGAAAGGGAATGTGTCTCCGTGTCAGCCTTGCATCAAACTGGCCATTGTCAAGGGTGTACGCCACCTCAGGCCCATAGTTGTCCGGGCAGACTATTGGTATCTGCAACCCCTAACAAGAAGCAGAAGAAGATCAATCAATGTAAATAACATAAAGAGCAGTGACATTATTTCAAAAAATAGCTTTCGCTCCGAAGAAAGTGGGTCACAACGGGATGATCAGTGATAAATATTGTACACCATATGCACAGGTGCGGTGGCTTAGACCAGTAAGAATGATTCACATGGGCAATTTATATGAATGAACCAGGGACAAGGACTTCCCTAACAGAAGAGGAGCTGCTCCCCTGTATCTGACCATCACCGTGCTCCAAATAAGCAACTTGCACTAAATTTAGTTTGCCTCACATAACATAGATTCTGTTTTACTTCTTCCACTGCCCTACTAAGGCTCACTATTCCCCACTACTTCACTTTTCTTCTTCTAAAAGAGATTTTAATGAGCACAGATAACGAAAAAGGAACCTGACTTCATAGAAATGAGTATTATGTGATTTTTTAAATTATTTTTTCCATCTATTTTTATTAGCAGCCTGAAGAGGAGGTCTTCCAAAGACGTGCACGAGTTATTGGTGTAATTGGTGAATCTAAATTTCCCCTGTGTATAGTGTATAGTCTATCTGTATATGTCTGTTTCAACACTGCCAATAACTGACTATTGCAGAACAAGCAGAAAACAATATAAAAAATAGTTTCTTTAAATAATAAAATTTAACTTTCCACTAGTTTTTCTTTTTTAAAAGCAGTTTTAATGAACCCAGATAAGGGAAAAGAACCCCACTATGTTGAAATGACTATTATGGGATTTTTAAATATTTTTTTTCCATCTATTTTTATCTGCGGCTTGAGTAAGATAGAACCAACATGTGCTTGTCTTTGCCTTTAATCAACCAGATGCTTCACAGTTTGACTGAGAGCTAATATAACACACACTTTATGCTAATGAGAATGGAACCAATCCAATAGAGCTGCCTTCATTGCCGCTATTTAGCAATGACGTATAGCTGACAATATATATATGTGAGAAACTATGGTGACCATTACAATCAAGTCACTGCATTAGACAATAATGAACAATGAAAAGTGCATTTGCTGACTATTGGCTGCCAGCAGTAATTACTTTACAGGCTGCAAAAATCCAGTGGCTGTAAAAATGCATGCTGACAGGTCCTACTGGGATCTCATGATTTTAGTAGAGCTGAACAATATATCACAAATGTATTGTTATCACAATATCTGAAAACATGTCATTTGTTTTTGGACTAAGTTAATCATAAAAATTGTATAGTCTTCTCTGACAGAGATGTACAGAGATATTTATTATATTGATTGTAGGTCATAGGTTTACTACTGGTTTAGCCCTGGTCTGGTCCTGGTTTAGCCCTGGTCTGGTCCTGGTCTGGTTCTGGTTTAGCCCTGGTTTGGTCCTGGTTTAGTCCTGGTTTGATCCTGGTTTAGTCCTGGTTTGGTCCTGGTTTAGTCCTGGTTTGATCCTGGTTTAGTCCTGGTTTAGTCCTGGTTTAGCCCTGGTTTAGCCCTGGTCTGGTTCTGGTTTAGCCCTGGTTTAGTCCTGGTCTGGTCCTGGTTTGGTCCTGGTTTAGCCCTGGTTTAGTCCTGGTCTGGTTCTGGTTTAGCCCTGGTTTAGCCCTGGTTTAGCCCTTGTTTAGCCCTGGTTTAGTCCTGGTCTGGTCCTGGTTTAGCCTGGGTTTGTCTTCAGTATACATTTATTTTCAATCACCCCCGGTTTTGACTGAATTGTTGATTATTAACCTTGTGCTGCTGAGAGTTCACTCTGAAAAGCAGAGTGCTACACATTGATCTGGCTTAAACCAGGATCATGTATTATCTGTGTACCAAAATATTGTCTGTCATATTGTTTTAACATAGTTATTGCATACATTCACATCTAATATTCTGTTGCTATAGTGACCATTACAATCAAGCCAATGTTCTCTCAACAGTGGACAATAATAAACAATGAAAAATCCAATTGCTGACTACTGGTCGCCAGCTATAATTACTTTACAAGCTGCAAAAGTCCTCTGCCTGTATAAAGAAAAAACAAACACGATGACAGGTCCTCCAGACGTGGGATCTCATTATTGGACACAATTAGAAATGATGTACATGAAGAATATTACAAGAGTGGAGAGCTCTCGGAGGCAGCTCTTTACCAATGATTGTATCTGTTTCAGCAAAATGGATGCATGCCTCTTGAATGTGTAATGTGGGGAACACACTGCTAGTAAACACAAGAGGCCATTTCGCAGCCACGTCCATTCCTTTTGACCAGAGCGAGTTGATAACAAAGTGTCTGTTTGGAATTACAATTAGCCTGTGCTATTTTATTGGCTTTTTATTTTTTTCCCTCCTCCACATGGCCATCTTCGGGCTTACTACTTCTGGCCGGCAATTTTCTTCAGCAAGGATTTAACAAAATGGCTTCGGCTTCGGAATCCGCTCTTTGTTTGAGAAGTCGGCAAGCGGCGGCGGTCACACCAGAGAGTAATGAGAAGCTGTTCATAATTATTAAATGAATTGGCCAAAGATCCTTACACGTTCAGAAATGTAATGACATAGTAAATGAAATCGTCCCTCTATTACCATCTCAACTGTCTAATTACATGGTTAAAGGGTATGTTGGGCGGACGGAGATGAGTAGATTTAGCATGACGCAGAGCTGAATGCGTCTCGGGCCGGGGTGAGCGTTTTACATCAGACTTTTTCATGCGTCATTTTCAATTCTGAAAGCTATCTCTCTGCCGGATTCTTTAGCATGAGCCTTTGTATTAGCTATTATGTCCAGGGTTTAAAGCCTGTTCTAATTCCCATTGTGTAATCTAGCAATGTTTGAGTGTGTCATTCCATCTTTAAGTGTCACTGAAGGTGCCCTTTAGCATTGTGTGTGAATGGTGTTGCAATTAAGATTTTGTCCAAGATATAACAAAATAAAACAAATGAATCAATAAACGTCAGCTAATTCACAACTAGTGGGTCAGGAGCCAACTGTGGGTCACAAATGTAGTTTTAATGTTCAGTTTGTGGGTAAAGGCATTTCTCTGAATAAAGTCTGCATATCCTCCTCGTGTTACAGGCATACTCCCCAGGTACATAGCCCTCCTCCCACCATCCAAAGACATGCATGTGTTAGGAGCAGTGAATAATATAAATTGACACTTTATGTAAATGAATGTGAAAATAAATGAATGACTGTCTAATGTGTGTGAGCCATTGCACAAAGTGTAACCTGCCTATGGCCCATAGTTTCTGGGTTAGGTTCCAGACACCCTTGGCCCTTAATGACAATGTCACTGTTAATGGTCATTTGAAGATTAGCTCTCACTCAATATTACTATAATCCACACTTTAGGGTTCTGTCATTGTCAGACTATTTGACAGGGATTAGGAAAGGTTTAAGGTCGTCATAATAATCTGTAATTGTCAAATGTGTCGAGTTCCTTTCAAACATGAATCTATATCTACAGACTCTGCACACCCTGCTGCTCAGCTCTCTTCTGAGGTTGCACTGTGTTGTATAGTGTAGCTCTCCTGCCAGCTAAAGTACCAAACATGTCGGGAGACCAATTGCCAAAGGACAACAAACCCAAAGATAGAAGAGCCTTGTTTCATTGTTCTTGTTTTCTTGTGTTGATAACTGCCAAGAACAAAGGGAAGCAGGAAGAATGAGAAGGATGGGTTAAACTCACGGGCATTCTCAGTGCTAATGTTTACCGTTCCCACTGCCATGTAAAAGGTGTTGTTTGCCCAGGAGACGTGCCATTACTTTTAGGACAAAGAGGCACACATTCTCCATCCAGCTTTTATAGCGGGGACTGTGTGACAAGATGCAGCTGCTAACTAACCTAGATCCATATCACAGTTTTGCACTCTCTATCAGTTCATGGTTGTTATATCTTGCCTCTCTCCATAGCATTTTCCTCCATCATTTCTCATTGTCAGTAACCACAGCAGTCGGTTCCAAGGTATATTTCAAACTCTCAAGTAGAATGTAAAGTGCTCTGACCTGATTTTTTTTCTCGCTGTTGATTTGAGAAGCTGGTCCACCTTTTGGAGTGGAGTCTGTGTATCATGGGTTATTTCCAAGCTTCCTCACACCATCCAATGAGACGCATGTTTTAGGAGAGTGAGAGAATCTAAATTGCCCCTATAAATGAGGCTGAATGGTCGTCTGTCTGTTTATGTGTCCTGCTCACAACTCACTGCTTATTGTCTAGTATAGCCTTCCTAAGGCCCATAGTTGCTGGGACAGGCTCCAATGTAAAGAGATGTCCTGACCTGATGTAATGTAATGGCACCCTGGGATCTGCCAATAGAATAAAAATGGATGATAGTGCTCCCAACTATAAACCGATGAAAAGAAGAAGTGATTCCAAATGAATTCCTCTTTATCTTTATAAGCATGTCTGTGAAGTTCAGTGGGGGGATTTGGTTGAAATGTGTGCGACATGCTAGCTTTGGCTCAGTAGAACCATTAGTGTCAAGGGAACAGCCTCCGAGGGACTGGTGACAAAAGACAGTTAGATCTAGTTTTTCCCTTCTTCCTTTGATTGTCATAGCTCTCACTTAATTCCCGCTGGATATGGATGAGCCTCGGTTTTTAAGGATTAAGATTGGTGTATTGTTAAATCACTCCAGTTATCTCCTCCAACGATAGAATAAGGCAGAGCGTGGCGTTGTGGCACACTGTCCGACTTGTGACGTATTGGTCGGGTTTGTAGAATGACTTCCAGGTCAATTGTAAGCGGTCGGCAGAAAAAAAAATCACATTTTCTCAGCTTATTAGACTCAAAGGGATCTCAGAGACTGTTCAATTAGCCCGAGAAGGGAACAGGCTTCTCTTATTTCTGACATATTCCTTGGTTCCCACCTCTAGAGAGAATATCTCATCTAACTGTTAGCTCCCTATAGGCAAGTGCCTGGAGCTATAGCCCAGGAATGGAAGCCCCCTCCTTGGGCAGCGCACTTTTCAGAATTCCCTTATTCCATCAGCAGATCCGCAGGGTTTCACTGTTCCTAATTGATTTTAGCCCCACATGCAAACCTTCGACTCTTCTCTCTTTCTCTGTCTCCCTGTCTCTGTTCTTCTGATGACTGGCTGCAAACATCTCAAACCATATCTCCCAACTTTGTGCCAGTCAAGCACATCCTTTCTCCCCCCTGTTGAATTAAAGAACCAGTAAAAAGGCACGTCACATGTTTCTGCTGCAAACGTGCCCTAAATTCAACACAGGAACATTTCGAGTTTGCAGTTCTGTGATCTACTAAGGAAAACGCTGACAGGTGTCAGAATGAGGAAGGCAACAGGAGCGGGGCTGTGCTGACAACACAGGAGACAGAGATGGAGAGATGAGGCGAGAGTCTAGTAAGCAGTCTTAGTGATGGAAAATAAAAAGAGAAAACGGTCTCTGTGACAGGTAGAGCTGATTTCTGACTTCGAGATAAGTCTGTATGCGCCTTAGGAGTGACTGAATCTCAAACAACACTTTATTGAATAGGTTGTGTTCATGTTTAAGAAATTGATCATGTCAAAAACTCAAATAGAGGACAGGAGTCACTATTACTGCACGGGCTAGACACAGTTTAAAAAGAACTCTCAACATTTTGAACCTACAGTTTTGTTGCTGATTAGGTCCACAATATTTCTATACTTATATATATATGCCTTAACACCATCTACTGACAATAATTACACTGGCAATATCACAATTTTGCATGACCACAATAAAAAAAAACACACACACTCGTTAATTAATGAGACAGAGGAGGTCTTAAAGGCACTTTTGACACCAGATTCTACTATAGAGTTTCTGCCTCAGTCCCACTGTAGATCTCTATTAAATGGTGACATCATGAGAACACAACCTACAAGACATCAAAAGTCATCTTCTGATTCACACTGACAACAACAAGTGTTGCGTTATGACGTTTCACAATTAGATTAAGGTATAAAACTCTAGAGCGGGACCATCCATTTTGATTTGGATTTGCCTAATCTAATGTGGAACCCGTGGAGGTAAAATGGCTGACAGTGACAAAGAGCTCGGCACGACACCTGCATTAAGGAAGATGGAGTGGGCACATTTCGCGTCCAAACGCGACGCAGAAAGGCCTGTCTAGCAGGTGTAGTGAGCTCTGTAATGAAGCGCCATGATCCAGATTTGTGCCTTTGAGAGACGCGGAGACGGGTGGAAATAAAATGTAATTTGAAACCGTGTCCATCTGTGCTCGTCTTTTTTATCGTGCATTCATCTGCAAAATAAAATTGAGACTCTGGGAGGTCGCTGGCACTGTCTTATTGAAATTACACCTAATGTAATAAAACAGAGCTGACCAATATTGATTTTTGCTCCTTGTAAAATTGAAGTCACTTTGTTTTTTTTAGATGTATCTCGCAGTGAGAAGCTGTTTCTGTGAGAGAAGAAAGCTCCTTACAGAAATAGCTGTGCCCCATGGTGGTATTTCTGTTGCATAAGTAAACCAAGATTTTTTTTTTTAAATAACTTTCTTCAGTTATATCCAAGAGGGGATAACTTAGCAGATAAGAAGGAGGACTTAAACCCACTTGACATGTTTTGATTCTCTGTGTAATTTAAAGTGTTGCCTCCAGCAGCACTTCCTTCCTCAAACGGCAAACAGATGCTTCTTCTGAGGCTCTGGCAACAAACATATAGTGACGTTTGAATGTTCTTGTGATACTGTGGCATCAACTGAACCCTCATTTTGCCAAAGTCCCACCTGAATACAACCAGTCAGAGGTTTGCAGGAGTGTGTTACATTTGACCCTTTTACAGTTGAGAAGTGACTGGAGTTGTTGACATGGACACTAAGATACAAAACAAAATCTATATCCAATTCTATAGTTTCAAAGGGTTCAATACAAACTTTTTACATAAAAAGTTAAACCTCCCTCAGTTGCTAGCATTGCACTTTTGTGTGTTGACTATTCTTCACAAAGGTGATGATGTTTTATAGTTCTTCTATATAGATATGCTACCACAATGTTTTAGAATTGAGTTTGGAAGTCTAGTATCAAGGCAGCATATAGCTCATAATGTGAGAGTAGTAGATGTTGATGGTTTGCCATGATTTTTGTTATTACAAAATTTAAGTCTGCTGTGACCGCAACACAACTCGTGAGACTTGGTACACACAGTGGTACTCTTAGTAAAAAAAAAAAAAAACCTCCTTGCTTTCTCAGTCCAAAACTAGAATCAATGGGTTCGCCAATGGTCTGAGAGTTCTGAGGTCGCTGGCACTGTCTAATTGAAATTACACCTAATGTAAAAAAAACAGAGCTGAATATTGATTTTTGCTCCATGTAAAATTGAAGTCACTTTATTTTTTTCGATGTATCTCGCAGTGTTTAAAAAAGCTCCTTACAGAAATAGCTGTGCCCCATGGTGGTATTTTTGTTGCATAAGTAAACCAACATAATATTTAAAAATAACTTTCTTCAGTTACATCCAAGAGGGGATAACTTAGCAGATAAGAAGGAGGTCTGAATACTTTTTACCTCTGCTGTGACCACAACACAACTCGTGAGACTTGGTACACACAGTGGTACTCCCAGTCCATTTCCTTGCTTTCTCAGTCCAAAACTAGAATCAATGGGATCGCCAATGGTCTGGGAGTTCTGAGGCAAGGCAATAGCTCTCAACTCTATTTGGCCTCCACCTAACACCTATAGTACTATGTCTCTGCTGTGCCCTTGTCTTTATCTTCCTCCCTCTCCTGGACCCATCCTCCACCTCTTTCACTGATTACTCCACTCCAAACCGCACACCTCCTTGTTCTCTGTACACGCACTCCAAGGAAGGCCCATTTCATATTCAGGGGCTCTCTCCTCCTCGCCTCTCAGCCGCTTTAATACACACTCGGCCCCCATCAACTCCCGGCACATTACCTGCTCTTAATCTGCTTCCCTCTGTCTCGGATCATCCCGCGAATCCCCCTGTTTTCCCCATCTGCTGTCGTTTGGGGCTCCGGCTTGGCGCTCGACAAACAAATGTAATTCACTGGGTTTCTGTAGAGATTATTAACACACCTAGCATGGATGGCGCGGCGTCATGAATAAGCAATGGAGGGAGGCCCGAGCTAGCCCTGTTTTCACAGTGTCTCCCTGCATTCCCTGGTTTAGTGAGGGGTGGAGGAAGTAATATCATTTTTACTTCAGAAACTTGATTTTCAACCAGTTTGTCGTGAGTAATTGTCCAATTTGACTTAATTGTTTCCTAATATATTCTATCGAGTAACTACTTCTCCCTTTCAGTGGTATAGGGCCTCAATGGGCAGGATACTTGTTAATTAAGCAGTAAATGCCTCATTATAGGGTATGATACAAAACATTGTCGTTTGGTAATATTTTGGGGGTTTTTTTCAACACATGACTCAAAAAATGTTGAAGAACTCTGCTTTAGAATGTAATCACAAGACCACAGGCTCATCAATAGTGTTGCTAGTAACAGCAAACCACCTTTGTACTATAGCTACATGGATAATGTACCCAAATATTTCTTCAATTTAGACCTTTCTGGTTTTGAGAAAAGTGCACAGACCAACACTTTAACTTACATAGAGATTTTAAAAATGTATTTAAGCAATTTACTTGGTGACAATTAACAACACATCATAGATAAGCAATGGACGGAGCCCCATCTTTACTGCGTTTCTTCTCTCTCTCTTTCCCTGTCACTCTCGCTCGCCCACGTGCCATGTTGTGGTGAGCTGGGTGCCACGATTGTCTCGAAAATGAGCTGTCAGTGAAGGGCCCGCGATGAGATACATCAGCCTCATTGTGAGCCCTAGAAAATAATGAACTATTCCCATTTCTCCCTCTGATATGTTCAATAGGCTATCCAGTGCAGAGTCCCCTCTTGAGCAGATTAAATACACTGGCTGCAGAGGTGGGTAGAGTGGACAAAAATATATATATTAAATCATTCACATTACTGTAAGTTTCGTCCAATGTGCGATCCTCAGTAGATTTAAAGTCAATAATAAATGCACTAATTTAAATGACTGACAAAGTGGCAAATGATGAATATGGTTTTTGCTTTTTAGTACCATTATTTTACATTCGCCATTCATTTGTTGAATACTACATAACAATACACTTACTTGAATACAGTAAGTACTTCTCCTGCCACAGACGATAATTGTGGTCTCTAACTCAGTAATCCTATCCCCCCCTCGCTGTTTGTTTTTTGTGGACTTTCTCAAAGGCGCCCTGTGTGGCCTGCGGACTATAAAAACCCCAAACACATTTTACAGCTGCTACAGTGCTTCTCCTGATGTAAATCCAAGTTAATGAGGGGTTAACAAAGCCTGGCCTGACACAATGTCCTTTATGGCAGTGGCTGAGCAAACAGAGGCAGGGGTGAGCGCACGTACCACATTGCAACAACAAAGGGACAGTGAGCCAAGGCAAATGAGGATTTAAAACAGAAAGAGGGACTGCGGTGATAACATTATGTGAAAGTAAAGCAGGGCGGGCAAACACAGAAACAGTGCATTAGATCACAATTAGAAGAACAATGGTAAAAGATACATACATTATCTTGCATTGTTAGAAAAAGCACAATCTTTGTTTTTGCCTAATTTGTTTATCCACAGTTTATCATCCAATTTGCAGACCAAAATCATATATATATATATATATATATATATATATATATATAAGGGCTGCACAATATGGGAAAAATATTAGATTTTTAATAACTATGTTGAAAATTGCGATATCAAAATTATTGCGATATTTTGATGGAAATTCTATTCTGCAGAAAGAGTTCCTGTATTTTCAAATTTACGATAGACTACATGAGGAAACAAAGCCAAATCAGGACAAATGTAAAGAAATCTAGACTGTCAACACATGTTTTATGCCCAGCTCCAATGGAAAAATGTTTTAAACTGTCAGATTTAAGACCATGTCATTATTGCGATATAGATATTGTGATAGCATATATTGTGATAATGAAAATTTTGCGATATATTGTGCATATATATATATATATATATATTGTCTCTATACATTTCTACAGTTAAATGCAAGTTTGCGCCATAATAACCCATTTTGAAAGTATATGGCACTGTGGAAATGTGTACAATCAAGTATGAACTAAGTATGCAAAGTAAACTACTGTTCTACCATTAAACCTTAATGTGGGTCATTTTAACAGTTGCATCTTTGAGACACTTTGACACTTTTCTACACTTCCTGCCATTTTCTTTACCACTGTAACTCCTTTCAAATCTGGTCCTCTCCAGGTTTACTGTACCACACATTTCTGGTCCATCTTTACTGCATTCTAAATCCCCCTCAGCGTCTCCATGGTTCCATTGCTCCTCAATGGGAGTGGGTGCTACAGGTAATAGAGCTGATTATAGCTATCTGGGCTGTGGGCCAGCTGCCAGACTGTGCCCTGCCTGGAGGGAGCACAGGCAGCCTGGTGTCTGATATCCTGGGATCCCTGTAATACAAGCCCCGCGTTGGCACTGGCTCGGTGAAGATTCTGCCCACTTCCAGCCGCACACCAAGGTCTTTCTGTGTGGATACTATGTCCGCGACAGGTTGTTTACGCCGCACGCTATCACTATTTAGCCCAACAAGCTTGTGGTAAGTCATGCTATAGGGGTATCTCAAGGAAATGAACCTGGTATAGACTTCCATCCATGGCACTTTATTGTCGAGATAGCGTTACCAACTTGAACATACTGTACGCTTCATCCCTCCATTTTGCAATCGTAAATAAAACATACATAAAGAGATCTTACAATATCACAAAATACATACCTATAATGTAAAATGAAAAATACTTTGTGTGAAAGTATCCCTGCAGAAGACCCATGTGTTGAAGCCACAGCAGCATACATAGAGTGACTGGGGACTAGTTCAGTGCATTATGTGTGTTGGCATGAGGCACTTGTTTTATCTCCCTCGCAGTGTGAAGGGAAAGATTAGGAATACAGCTCGGTTTAAGGGGGATGGAATAAAAAAATCAGCCGTCTTCTGACAAGTGCATTGTAGGCCCGTAGTTTTGTGTCTGGAATACAAAGAGACATTTATCACTGCAGCTGGGGTAAAAGCAGGAAGGTGGAGGGAGGGGGGATACTTCTATGCTGCTTTTTTCCGACCCCTATTACTTCCTGTGTCTCTGGGAAAATACTCTAATCCTGCCATTCATTTCCTGGTCGCCTTTTGTCATCCGGGTTGTTATCGCATCACATCACATTTGTTTTTTGGACTTTTTTCTTTTTCTTGACAACATCATAACTCTGGCGGAATATGAGGCAGAATATGTAAAGTTATGTCCTGCTCCTCAGTCGTGGCAACAAAAGGTTACTACCTCGGGCAGACTGCTGTAATATTTCCATATCCCGCTCTCATGTATATTCAGCTCCAGTGATTTATTTGATAACAGTTTAGAGCTGCAGAAATTCTTCATATTTCTCGGCACAGTAACATGGCAGAGTGAGGACTTTTCATTCTTCAAGGCAGGGTTTTCCAAATAGTGGCGAGAGGATGATTATATGTTGTCCATTCACCCATTGTGTTACTGCTGGATACAGGAGACTGAGGCCGATTCCAGAAACTATGGGCTTTAGGTGGGGTGCAGTGGGGGCTAGCTAGTTACAACTCTTACACTAAAAAGCATACTATTTACTTTCACATTGATTGACTATGGGCAATTAAGCTTCACCTATACTCATGTTTTTGGACAGTGGCGGAGAACCCATGGTAACACAGAGATTATGTGTTGGTTCTGGAATCAAACTAATGTTCAGCTTTAATCCTATCATTTTTTTAATCTGAAATATAATTTAATTTGCAAAAATATTGGTGTAAAAAGAAAACCGTTTTCCTGGTACTTAGTAGTTAAGGTGGTACTTAGTAGTTAAGGTGGCACGCTTGGCTCTAGTCTAAGCAGCTACCACCTGGACTACCATTCAAAAAAGCGACATAAAATAATGCATTTCATTTATTCATCCAAAACCCAATTTTAGGAGCAGCAAGCTCTATGTATAAATTGCATTAATATGTAAGTTCACAGTATTAAAAAATGAAGAATTGGCTACCACCTTAACTGACAAAATGAGAAACACTGAATTAGTCCCTTAACTGTTACACCATATTAGTTTGGAAAAATTGCTTTGCTTCTGTAAAAAGTGCCCCTCATTTTATACCAAGGGATCAAATTGAGTCCCGCGTTCAAACCAGTTGAGAACCTCCGCTCCAGGGGTTAAAGAGAAGTCACCCGCGCCCGGACCGATCATTACCATTTTTCAATTACCAATTAGCGTCACTGCTCTTGTTGTCCCCGGGTTGACCTTAGAGACACGCTGCAGTAATTCTACATTTTGAGTTAGTCCCCATTGTCGGAAGCATGTGATCAAGTATTGATGAGGCGGTGGGACCCACAGAGGTATGCATTGAAGCAGGGTGCCTTTCCTGACCTTTTCTTGGCTAAAGTCTCCCATAGACCTGGCTGAGAGCTTTATCTCTCAACACGTCTTCATTTCACCCTTGGTTTTATCGCTCCAGTAGACGAAAGAGCACGCTGAGCTTGTAATGGCTTACTAAAGCATGGACATAGCAGTTAGCATAGTAGGCTAGCAAATGCAAAGTTGGTAATAAATAGTGGGGCGACGACACTAAATACAGAGCTGGTGGTTTGATCGCCATTTGCTTCGTACTGCCATTGTGTCCTTGGGCAAGACACTGCAGGTGATTTATGGGTGTAGTGCAAGAGAAGGGATACAGAGGGTCAAATGGAGGCAGATGATTCGCTGTGGTGTACCCCAAAAGAAAATGGCCGAAAAGGCGTTTAAGTGTTGGTAGCGTTTAACTATTGGTTAAAGGTCAGAATCGATACATTATGCAACATGGTCTTTTTTACACTGTCGAAGCATTATACACAGTACAAATAGGATCTTTCTACAAGGTGGTATTTTTAGGTATTCATCCAATTATCATATGAAATCAATATGTAATCTGGGCTAGTATGAACCATGGGAAACTTCCATAAATTGGCATATTTCTAAAAACCTACCTATTGCAAGCAATTCCAGAACATGCTCTTCCCCTCTGCAATCAACCAATGAATAAAAGTCTCTTAATGGTTGCCTATTGCCATCAGAATGTGACTTTTCAATCCCTGCTGTCCCCTTCCTCCTTAAAGGGGGGGATAAAACGTAACGGGAGAGGTTGGCTGTTAAGTTTAATGGCAGACAAGAAAGTCTCTGAATGGTTCTTTTTAATGATGTGCCTGTTCCCATGCAGCCCTTGTTAAAGATGGCCGGGATGCTTGCAGAAGACGGGGAGAGATACTACCCCCACCACGTGTAAAGTGAAGCAGGCAGGGGGGTCACATGCTGCTCTGTGGGGTCTTTGGTATTGGGTGGAAAGGCTTTTGAATTTGGCTCACGCTGGTGACACTGGCCACTTTATTTGGTAGACTTTATACCTATTAAACTGGCAGCCGGTGTGTTTTTCTGATTCTATAGATCACTGTTTTTATGTTTATTAGTGTGTTGTATTGTGCAGACCTTGATGTAATGAGTCATACGAATCATATTAGCTGATGTTGCCAGTCTCTGACCTCAGGAATCGACAAGGAACTAAACCGCTCACTGGACAATGTATCGATTTCAAACCTCCCTTTAAACAGACGTTAGCTTTTTGAGCATGCAAGCAGGTAAAAGGTCTTCCTAATGAAGTGGACAGTCCATAAACACTGCAAGCTCTCTACCCATGCTTAACTCCCCTTAAACTCCTTTTAGGTTAAAGTCACTTTAAAAACTGGAAGCCTCTGTTTTGGTTTTTCCACCGATTCAGGTTGTTCCCCGGGCCATACTCCCTCCAATAAAACGGGGGAACTCTAAGATCAGGAGAAGCTGGAGAATTGGATCTTTGACACCTGTCACTTCCACTCGGCTGCACCTTGCTCCCCCTGCCACACATAAGGACTTTCCGTGTCATAGCTCAGCATGTTATCATGAGTGGGCACCGGGCCTTGCGAAATCCAATTACTACCACCACTGTGTCAGACCCCTGCCATCTTCCTTATGTATGTTCCCGGTTCGTGTTCCTCAAATCAGCCCAGATGTGCCTATTAGTTCCTCTTCTTTCTTCAAGACCACCTCTAGTCGATGTGTGTGTTTCTGCTTCTTCCCTGTGACACTCTGCTAGCGTCGTGGGCTTGTGGGTGGCTAATGCTATGGACATTGGTTTTGACGGTATGATATTAAGTGGTATCATCGCGGCCTCACTGTGGCGAATAATGGAGCATGAGAAAGAAGCAGCATGCCTTCCTAGTTGCAGGAATGGCCTCTGTGTCAAGGAAGTGAAACATTTCTGTTAAAACTATCCTCTGCGTAAACAGGAAGGAGGTTTACTGCGTGTTCCCTCAGATTCACTACACATGCATGGAGAGAACCTGTAGTAAGTAACACGGGGAGGACACGCAGACTCCACTCCACAGTGAACGTTGGCAGTGATTAAACTGTGCGCCCACACGTTTCATAATTGCATTTGTAGAAATATATATATATTTTAAATTAAATGCTACTTTGTAACCTAATTTTCGTTCAATTTTGTGGTAAGTTTCAGTGGCTTACCTTGCTGCACCCGAGGCATATTCTTCATGCTACATTGCCACAGTTCTTTGCGCAGTCAGATCTTCACACGCTCTCTGTTAAAACAGTCAGCCAAAAGGTATGAATAAGGACATAGTTGAAAAAGTACCAAAGCTCCTGCGTCGAGATAAAATAGAATATAAAACACACAGTACGGGTCTGACACAAAGCGAACATGACTGAATGAGAAGGCACATCATATTAATTATGTAAGGCCAGTCATTTGAGGCATGGCTGCGGCTCACAGAGGAAGATAAGATATTGGTATTCTGGCCACAGACCGGAGAATCAGACATAAAAGTAATCCAGGTCACTGAGAGAAATATAGTGCCTTTTTTTTTTGGAGATTATGGAGATTATGAAGATGGATATAGACGTAAATGTTATCTATATCACAATGATGTAATGCAATAACTAAATGTATTGCAATAATGATGCTTCAGATTCAGATTGAGTGTAGACAACCAATCCACCAAACACACCATTGTTTTGTTTATGTTCCAGTTTTGACCAGTCCAAGGCATTGATCTCTTCAGAAATATAACTGAAGTTTAATAAAGCTTCAACCTATTGAACCCAGTTATTAACAATTATACCATATACTTATTCTCACATATCACAAGTGTAATATTGTACAGCCCTCTCGCAACATTTATGCTTAAATGTTTTATCTAGCTCTGTAAAGGAAACTGCTAATGTAACCTCACCTGATATTTCTGTCCTTAATGATGGCCGAGTAGAGCTTCCATCCCCAGGCCTCCTCTTCTTCTCCTCCTCCTCCTCCTCCTCATCCCTCTCCTCAATGCTTTCATCTACCCCCCCAAACCCTATCCACTAATGTAATTTAACAGTCTGTTTCTATCCCCATCGCTTTTGCAAAGACTCAAGGGTGCCGCCAGTAAATTAGCTCGCTAGCTCGGTCAAGCTTAAACACAGAAATGCTGCGTTTGTACCAGTGTATTTAAAAATGTCCGCTGCCAAAATATTGGGGAAGGCCATAACAATAAGCGAGTGGGCGGTCCGAGTGGGGCAAGCTTGGGCAAAGCGGGCTGGTCTGCTATTGCCATTGCCATTGATATGCCAAGACCATGCTGTGCTATGAGTTTTGGGAGCACTTTGTTCCGTTGCAGTGGGCCTAAAGGGCTGGTTAATTTGAAAGGCTTGTCATTAGCGGGGCAGATTGGGAGCTGTGCAGTTTGACTTTGACTGCCATTATACTCAAGTGTTAACATTACAACCCTACTATTAGCAAGTATGGCTTGGATCACAATGCCAAGTTTAATGTTGCGTTACTGCACTGACTGGCCAGTTTATTAGGTAGACCTTGTAAGTACAAAAATGCTCCTAACGTTCTTTTTCTGACCAGTCGTTCTGAAACGCTCAAGTTGCCCCATTTTTCATGCTCACTTCTGACTGCTGCTGGTGGCTGGTGTTGGCTGTGCTGTGTCAACAATTTGCTGACTGTTATAGTTTTTGTTCACTTTTATCTTGTTCATTAAAATGTAAGTAATTTAAGAGATGATTGTGATGGCATGGTTCCAAATGATATACAGTAGCAGCCTTACATGCTGTTCAAGTGCAATAATCAATTTAACTACATATGTATCAGATTACTTAATGTGAGCATGTCTTCTCAAGTTGCAGTTTTCTAATGACTTCCTTTGTATTTTAAAGTCATTATCTCCTAAATGTTCTTGTTACCAGAAGGAGTATTGGAAATGTTTTAAATTATTGCGCCTCCGATTGTGTTCTAGTTATATAGCCTAGTTGTCGTAATTATCATTTAGAACAGTAACCATATGATATCATGTGGGCGGATGTACAAAAAAAAAAAAACTGACTAAAATAATTTGAAATAAAATAGAATTTGTGCCTAGTGCTTTTGAATAAACTAAACAAACATGCTTGACTTAATGAACAGCTGTCATGTCGTTAGTGAGAAAGCATTGTGATTGTATAAAAAAACGCCACTGTTGTTGTTGCTGCATATAATATGTTAGATTTTCTCTTAGCTTAAAAACACCTCCTTTTATGTTTGGCTGATTGTTGCGTAGCCAAGCTTGTTAGATTACCCAATTAAAATTTAGTAATACATGTTCAAAAGCAGTGAAAATTCAACATGGAACATAGAAAATAGTCACAGTGAAGGCGTATGTGATATGTTAATGCAGTCTAAGAGAAGTTGTGAATAAGTGTGACCTTTAGGTGCTTTGGACCGAGGCAGTGTGAAGGTGGAATGATCTCTGTACTGCAGTAGTGTTGGTGCGGCCCATGGAAGCAGATCATCCACTTACTGTGTGTCATCGTGACATCCGGCTCACATCATTTCCACTACATCAAGCAGTCTATTGTCCAGCTTAGGAGCTAAACACTGCTCCACACTGACATAGTGATTTATAAAACACCATTTCAATAGCTTTTTTCCACTTGCTGAAGTTACACAGCTGTTAAGCAGATGCTGTTTGTATCAATTTAGTAGCTAGTGCATTGATTGTCAACACCAGTTTGAACATTCATTCTTTATGCCCGGCCCTGCTATAGAATGTGCACACTGGGCTGGATGGCTGGACAGTGAGGGAGAGAATAGAGTCAGCGGAAGTAAACATTTGGAGAATTAATCTGGAGCTGTTGTTTTGGATTGGGAGAACTATTGGTAAATGTTTATGAAGAAAAACCGGTGAAAGAATGAAACTCAAACATGAATAGATTAGACAGTCTGCTGCCACTAAAACATGATTTCATCAGCTACATTACTGATAACAAGGCCGCCCAGAAAGCCTTATTTTGTGACAGTTGGACGGGAGAAGACTTGTCTGCACTGGTGATGACAAAAAGGAATTGAATGAACTTTTGGTCAAAGGATTGATTTAATTACAGGAGGTAATACTGATGAGCTGAATGTAGAGGACAGGAGCATAAAGGCTGCAGTGGGAGTTGTAGTGGATGATGGTCTGTGTTGTCGGGGCTGTGGGGGGGGGGGGGGGGGCATGATTTTACTGAACCAGATGCTGAGGGGAGACGGAGCGACACACTGCTGCCCAGAGTGATGGCCTGTGTGGCACGGTAAGGGTGCCCCTCCACTGTTTGTAAAAACAAGACCATCACACTCCATCTTGCGGGTCCCGCAGGAGCCAGGCCTGGGGGCTGATTTATGGCCCACAGACTGAATTGGCTGGCCGGGCTGACAGCAGTGCTTGGACTCTCCCCAGTGAGAGGGGCGGGGGCGGGGACGCGCTTGGCCGGGCCGCATAGCCTCAGCTGGCCGCAGACTGTCCTCTGATGTAGTTAGACCACTCTACATGCTAAGCTCCAACACAAGTGTGGGATGTAGCAAGGCCAAAGCTTTTAGGTCTCAAGCATGTTTTGGACTGAGAGACAAAAGTCCAGATTGTTGTCCTCTAATGCGCTCTTTTCACAAACTTTTTTGCCTTCTGGTAACCCACATTTCACAATAACAAATAGTGGCATGCCTTTCCTTGGCCTGTTATTGTCATTGCATTGATAAGACAACACACACTAGACATTGTGTTCGGAAATAGTGCTCTAAATTGTGGCAGCCACTTTTCTCCCCATCAGCTTCTGCATCAGGGATCCCATCAACACTGTAGCAACAATTTAGATTTAATCAATCTTTGCCATGTGACTGCCAGGTTGGAAAATTAATATAGGAACACAATTAGAAAGAGCCATTTCACTGTCAACGATACATCACAACAGCAAGAGATGAGCATGACGGATAGTATTAGAGAACTCAAACATGGCTGCCGGGAAGGGAGGTCACTGTAGCGCCATGCTTTACATTAAAGTCTGACACAGTCGAAACTCCCATCCTTGACACGGCAATAAAAAGACACACAAAGCTAATGACAAGCCATTTGCAAGTGTTGAAATAGCTGTGAATTATTTCCTTCACTGTTAAGTTGACACCATACTTCACACAGCGCGCGGCTCAGGAGTATCTATTTTCACCTGACAAATGAAATCAGGGCATTTTTTGAGCCACTACAGAAATGTCAGCGTTCTACAGCAATATAATGACGAAAAGCACATTGTAGTGGCAGACATTCTTCATAAAATGATTTATAATGCCACACTTCAGCTCCGTATTCTTTTAAGGTTCATCTTGGTTTAACACCAGACTGACTGAATCGTGTCAAACCGCAAGTCCCTAATGTCTGGTGACTAAACTAAGAAACACAGACGGAAGATGGTGTCACGAGCATCAAATGAACTCTACAATCAGAAAATCTATGTAGGCCTTTTATTGCACTTGGGGCTGCAGTTGGAAGAGAGGTCTTTCAATAACCAGAAAGTATGCATTTCAATTCCCGCACCAACTTATACGAACCAGCATTGTGTCCTCGGGCAAGACATTTCTCCGACCTTGCCTATGAATGTGTTTGGTGTGTTCGGTAATGGTCGGAGAAGCCATAGACGCAATATTGCTGCCAAGGCAGTTTGCCCTATGATAACTGTGGCTAGTGTGAGTGGGCACTGTGGTAAAAATACAATATCACAATTTTATTAAGCCAAGATTTGATCATGATTATAATTATGTACACAGAAGACTACTGCTAGCAATGATTTCATAAGACCTTTTTAACTACAATCAAACACTTACTGGCATTTTTACAGTCAAATTGCAGAGCATACATGAATGCACTATATATCACGATTCAATAATCTTCACAGATTTGCAGATCGCTGTCAATTCATATCACAATTCGATTTTTGTATCGCCATTTCGCCCACCCCTAGTTGTGACTCTGTGTGTGAATGTTGAGTGAATAATGCAATCTATTGAAAAGCAGCTCAGGCAGAAAATCTGAACTCCTGCAAAATGACGTTATTTGTACCAAAAATGTGTTGCCCTAGTTTCAATGTATTTGAGATGAGATGAGAACTTTTATATTTTTTGTATTCTGTTGAGGGTGTGTCATCAGATTTGCAAATCATTGTATTTCGTCTTGGGTGTCTTGGGTATTTTGTCTTGGCTGTGCAGTGACTAAGTGGTTAGCATAATTCCCTGCATCAAATGAACTCTACAATCTGATACCCCCATTTATTGTCGCTACAGAAAATTTATCGGATTACATAATTGTTTGCAACCTTTAGGGCTGTGTGTGCTACTTTTGGACGGGAAACGCGTCTGTCTTTTCCAAGCCAGACTACAGCCAAAAATGGATGTGAAATAAATAGCTGGCAAAAGCTCAAGGATTCTTTCAGCAAACGCATCCCCCATTTTTCTCCTTTGTGTTTGGGGATGTTTTTGAAGGCTTTTGCTGATTTCTCTGTTTCGCTACATTAGCTGCTATACCAGATACTTTGTAGAACCCCCCACCCAGCTAGCAGTATGGCATGACTATATCAGAATAGGCTGCAACGAAAGGTAGTACCTCTTTAATGTTAATAAGGAAAGAATTCATATACACATCATACAATATGTGATGCATAATGCCAGGAAACGCAAGCTTGCCCTGCTTATGGGAAGCTATGCAGAGTGAATACAAAAACACACACTACAATGTGCAATTTTAGACAATACTTTTTAAACAAAAAAAAATCAGATTTAATATGAATAAGTGAATAAAATAACTCTTCACCATTAGCCGGTGTGATCTAAATTTTGACAAAGGCCAAACTGTGACAGCTAGATGATTAGGTCAGAGCACAGGGCTATGCAGACTG
The DNA here is from genome assembly GCA_036025475.1 of Philypnodon macrostomus. Taxonomy (NCBI): domain Eukaryota; kingdom Metazoa; phylum Chordata; class Actinopteri; order Gobiiformes; family Eleotridae; genus Philypnodon; species Philypnodon macrostomus. Next base: position 12,093 of record JAVQKC010208890.1, on the reverse strand, counting down.
GTTTGTGTGATCTGGATTTTAATAAGACTTTTTTGGTGTGTGTGTGTGTGTTTCTATCAAATTGTAGAAATATCAGCGTCCCTACTATATTCAGCTAAATCTGTAAATACTGAAAAAAGTCTTTGTGTGAGCCTTCATTTAATCAACATGACAAAATAGTCACTCAGTCAAATGATTTGTGCACCATGTTATGCATTACATGCTGTTTTGTGTTTTAAATTCAGTTCCAAAAAAATCACCTCCACCTCCCCCACTGTGCCCCCTTCGGTAATTATTAAGCAGTAAATGGCAGATCGGAAGCGTTTTCACAGACTTCCTGCTCCTTACCCTGCGTGTGCGAGTGATTGGCAGCCATTTTGTTATTTTAAAATTTTGACTTTCAATACACTGCAGGGGATGATTTGACTGTCTCCCATTCTCGACTTGTTGACTTCCAAACTTGCTGCAAAAAGCCACTATTCATCTGCTACTATTGCAGTTTTTTTTCCCCACCAATGGGAAGAAGATTGTGTTTTGTAAGAGGTCGACGGCCTGCCACTTTTTTCATTTAAATTTCCCCCCTCCAGTCTTTTAGAGCAACATCTGCGAGTATGAAGCTCTAAGCAGGAGCAGGATGCGTGTGTTAATAGCACTTGGCTTTCTCAACAATGTCATTTACAAGCCAGTTGCCAGAGTGCAACACTGTATTCACGCTCTATGTATGCAGTGCTAAGCCGAATGTGCTCGACTTGTGTATATTCTTTTGTGTCTGAAGGCTTTTAATGCTTTAGAAAGTGCTCCAGGCAATAGAAAAAAAGCCAAAGAATTTAGAGGAAATTGCAATCATTAAAAAAAAGAAAAAAAGATGCTGTAATCGGTGGAGAGATGCATCAAACTAAATGCACAACTAAAGTAAGAGTACGTTTTCAGAAATGTAATGTTGCCAAAATGATCATTATTAAATATGCCTCTAATAAGGTTCAAATATAGTATTTATCTAAAGCAGTGGCGCCGGGTTAAAACTGAATATAGAATTTCAAAATGCTACAAAATATACATCCACACAGCCTACAATATGAACAGTTCTGCCTTCTCCATTGTGTTGCTGGTACCTGGCAAAAGACTTTGTGTTGTGATTATATTATTACATTCTGATTGGAGCCTTTCTTATCTAACAATCCCAAACCAGGCTGCCTTTTGTCTCCTTGATTGCAGCTGGTGCCACTCTTCGCAACAATCAGCCTCCATGCAAATCAGTACCAAAAAAACATGCCTTGATTCTTTACCAAATCAATGTATGACAATGTTCAGACTGCAGCCCAAATTGGTACATTACGCCACTGTATATTGGAGCAGTCCTGGGACACTTTTATGTGTGCCTTCAATATGTTACATTAAGTGTCTTACTGAAGAATGGAGAATGCAAAAAAAAGTTATATTGTACTCTATGGGATGATACAAGGGAGACTTTATGTCGAAAGTGCCGGCTGGGGGCTTGTCATGACAAAAAATACTCTTATACGGCCTTCAGTACCTTTGCATATTTGTGCTCTAAAATCATATTGAAACTTTGTATTAGTTAGACTAGACTCAATTAACTATAACGAGGTAATTTCTTTGTGGGGCAGCAGTGTCCTATAGGAGGTATTGCAGGTTGCCCCCTAACCTGGTGGTTGGTAATTCAATCCCTGCCTGGTTCTTGCTCCTATATGAATGTATTTGACTGGGCTTTTTGCTGGTATTTAGAGAATCTATCGATGTGGTATGGCAGCCATATTTTTTTTCAGGCTGCCCTGGCTATACATTAGATAGTATACCTAACCTCAAAAAGCGCTATACAAGACCAATGCAGTCTTACTATTATTACTACATCAGTACTAGTGTGTTTGTGCTCACCGAAGAAACAAAACACAATGTTGTATAATAATAGTTCCGTGTCGGGGAGTGGCTGTTTTTTCCATTCCAGCATGTGTCAGCCTGTTCATTATTATCGGTTTGCAAATGATCAAAGGCGGCTTCTTTGTTGCCTGTGTGATGTCTTCATGTGGTCATTCTCAGTGTGTCACTCTTCATGTCCGCTTCTCTGGCAAAATAATTAGCCCATCTCTTCACGTCGCATACTTGTGTTCAGACAGCCCTGCAAATACTCATGCTCATTCTCTCACTCATTTAGTCCCCATGTTATCTGTCAGCCTTGTCAGGTTACACTTTATGAGAGACAGTTCGGGCATATCTTGTCCCTGAAAAGCCCGTCTCTCAAATCTTTAAATATCGATCCCCCGGGGCCTTAGTCGAGGTGCCTCTCGTGAGCGCTGTGAAAAGAAGGGAGGAAAACAGATCATTAGTGATTTTAATTAGGTGATCTGTCAAGCTGCGATTGCCAGATGTAAGCGTATGCATTTGGGTCGATGGCAATCCCCCCTCTTCGCAACTCCCTTTTCTTGTCACCTTGAGCCGGTGGAATGGAGGATGTCTCTCGCAAGGAACAAGACAGGAGCGGGTAGGGGAGCGGAGAAATGTGTCATAGCAGATATCGGTAGGAAGGATGGTGGGTTAGATTGGAGGTGGTAATCTACAATGTAGGTGAAAAAAAAGCACTTCATCATATAGGACTGTCACACAAGCTCTCCTTTTGCCCACTGTTATGTTATCTTCTAGGCCAGGGGTGTCCAAACTATGGCCCGGGGGCCAAATGCATCCCGCAGAGAAAATTTTTTGTGGCCCTCAGGCTTAACTCCCAATTGGCCCAAATTGTCTTTTTACTGCATGAGACTCTACATAATCGAATGCTCTTTTTTAGTTGGATGTGTAACAAGATTTTATTTTTATTTTTATAATATATGCCAGAAGATATGTGGCCAGTAAACGGCTACAACCGAAGGGGACTTTTGAAATGAAGTGAAACTGGTCACTTCAGAGAGTGGCCCTCCTCGGTATTACTTTTTGACAATGTGGCCCTTAGTGAGCAAATTTTGGGCACCACGGTTCTAGGCCCTGGCTCCGAGGATACCCAGACTTACCCTCCGCACTGAAGTAATTGGTTACATATTTACCAACACTCCCCAAGATTTCACACTTAAATTGCTCGATAATCACCTTGACACTTTTGCGGTTATTGTGAAAAAGTGATCTATTGTCTGTCCTTTCGGGCAAAGTACAGCCCTCCTCCAGACGCAGACAAATCTTTTTTTTCACTCCAGCGTTAAACATCATTACATATTTATAAGTCGGCGCCAGATGACAGAGACAGAGAGGCAGCGGAGAGATGAACCAGGCAACAACACCACAACTCGTCTCGCTGTGTGTCTCTGTGAGATATCTGATTGCACTGTTTAAAGCTGCCTCTCATCCCCATGTTGCAAGAGGAAACCCAATTATACAAGAGCGGCAAATGGACTTTTGATTTAACAATTCCTAATTTCATTGGCGCATTAGAAGTGCTCCAAACATCCAGTTGTGAAAGGTACTACATTCTTGAGAGATGAAAGCAGGTTGACAGAAACCTTGGGTAACATAAGGAATACATGTCAACCTGAAGGCCTCAAGGAAAGATGAATAGGCGGCATGTTCTGATGTGTTTGAAATGCTAATTGATCACTAAGTGCTGATTCAATTTTAAGTTATCTTTGAGTTACTGCTATGCACAAACTGGCGCTGTTTTTTCCCCCCAATTTCCTTTAAAGTCACTTATCAGGATGTCTTCAAAAAAACAATATCATATTTACTTCTACGCACCCATTTCTCATAGTTGTGTTTTTCTCCTTGCAGATTCCAATGAAGGCTTCCACTGCCAGGACGAGTGCCGAATCCTGGGCCACTCAGACCGCTGCTGGATGCCTCGTGTACCCATCCCTGCCCGCGCCAAATCACCAGAGCATTCCCGTAATGTCATTGCCTTGTCCATTGAAGCCACTACAGTAGATGTGCCACACTACGAGGATGGCACCACAAAAAGAACTTTTGCCACTTTTGGTAAGGACGGCCCAGAGGATGTGGAGCGGGGGGAGCTTAAGGGGAAGCGGACTCAAGAGTCTCAGGTGTGCAGCCCTAAAGCCAATGGAGGGGCAGTGCGTGAGGCTGGTAATGGGCGAGAGGCGGCCAGTCCCATCACGTCCCCTGTTCACCTGAAGAGCCCTGTGTCCAAGCCCTCGTCTGCCTACAACACACTGAAATGTCGTGACGCAGAGCGCATCGCTAACCACAGCCTGCTCCGGCAGCCTGAGGGGAAGGACAGTGAGCCGTCAGTCCGAGAGATCAACACACTTCTCCAGGACGGACGGGACAAGGAGTCCCCCAGCACCAAGCGCCTCAAAGACATAGTGCTTTAGCTTCTCCTGGACACACTGCTACACTGACAAGTGTAAACTCAATTATATATACCCGCAATAGCTGTGTGCACAGGACGCCGGCCGTGATGCAGAGACACACCCTTGTGCAGTGTACAGTTCCTGGTCCATTCTCTGATGGACTGTAGTCTGCTGCAGCTCGTTGTGTGTGCTCCACCTGAGCTAGTGTGGCTTTGTCGTAGTCGCAGTACTTTTCCTTGTTTGCTTTGTGTTCCCTTCTCTCCGTTTGCAGTGAGTGGACGGGCAGGTTACTGTTGACTGCATCGACCAGAGGAGCTGGCCAGCTCTTGGCGCCAAAGCAGGACACAACTTGTTTGGACACCTGAGGTGCCAATTCAGAAGTACAGTTTTGCCTTTTGAACTACTTTTGTATAACAAACTGATATTTGCCTTCTTTGGTTTTGCAGTTTGTTCTAGCTGCCAAAATCACTCTTTGTTCCTTTGTATAGTGAGCTCTGTCAATGTAATAAACAGCAACAAGCGTTCACAGGATCATTTTAACTGTTCTGAGCTGACTCCAGTGTGGGGCTTTTAGAAGAGGGGAGAGCAGTTCTATAATGAGAGGAACTGTGTCCACATCCCTGAAGACTAATGTCATCAGACCATGAGGACTTTACAGTATTCATATTTGATCACAGTGGAGCTAAATGAACTCAATATGTGCCCCGGCACTCTCAACACTGGAAATGGGACAGACAGATCCTTGTGTTTCTATTGAGTTGTATGAAAAGGACTTCCTGCTTTTAAAATCTCCTGTGCCCAACCTTGATTGTAGCCAGTGGAGCACAAGTTAGAACATTGTGCTCTGGTCTTGTACTTTTTTGACTTTTGACTATGGGGCTAGGATAGAAGGGATCGTCACTCATGTCTTGCTATGTGAAACTCTGTACAGGGTTTACTATTATAATTTTTAATAACCTGTTGTTATGTGACAATCCCTTTAATGTTTTGTTTCAAGAAAAAATAAAACAAATAAACATTGGTGTTCAACTGAAGCTACAGTAGCGTTTGTTACACAAACACAAAAATAAAAAAACATATATGCCAAAATATATTTTATAAATAATTTAAAAATGTATAATGAGAATATTTAATGCTGTGTAGTTATTTTATGAGTAAGTTATACTTGAAATTAACTTGCTTTTGTTCATTTGTCTTTTGCTTTTATATTGATTTGATTTTTTTTATTTTTTTTTATGGAACTACAATTCTTTTTTGGTTTACTGTGTGACCCCCCAGCAACTGTTGACTTGCAGTTTACCTTGTTGTAAAGAGTTTCTTATTGGTCAGTTCTTGTGCCATCAAGTTTCTGTGTGGGCTACTAAAAAATCTACAAAAGACAAAAAAAAACAAATCCAACAATGAAAAAAGCAATTTCAGCACCAACATTAGTGTGTCAGTTACAAGCTTCGAGTGAGATAGCAAAAGAAACCAAAAAAAACATGCAAACACAACCTTGCTTCAACTTAGTATCAGATGGGGAGACAGAAGAGTTCCACTTCACATGTCTAAAGCTATTGGCCCAAGTTCAAATAAGCTTAATTGTCTGATGCAGTTTCTGGGCCATATAGTTTATGTTGAGTTGATCTCAATGATAATATGGTGGAATAGACAGGGCTATCCCATTTAACAGTCAATTCAATACTTACAGACTGGGCGGGGTCAAGGTTCCGGATAGAAATGTTGTTTTGTACTCAACTACTGTATGTACAATGTGGACAAAAACTTGATTGACAGTGGACCGGCCGCACACAACAGACTAGATCTCGTAGCTGAATGTTTTTGCTGGTCTCACCCATGGCTTCTGGCAACATGAAAATCGGAATAATCACTGAATGTATACAGCAGCTTATAAATAAACTATTAAATGTTCCCTGCTTTGTTTCTGTGTCTTGACTCAACATCAGCTATTGAAGATTTTGCATCTTTTATTTATACAAATGTTACAAATGCCAAGACAATGGCATGATTTCTTTTATTAGTGACATTAGTTGCACTATGAAGCGATTATAGTATCATGCCCCAGTATGCATAACATACTACAAAAACACAGTCAACTTTGAGAATGCACAATTTGATCTGAAATGGTGTCTTCAAATCGAGTAATTTGTAGTTCCAATATATTGCCTATATTGCGGTCTTTGGGTGGAAATTGTGCTATAAAAAGATCACAATTTAATGTAATAATCAGAGGAAAGAGAAAAACCTTTAGCTACATATTATTACAAAATATAATCATATATACAAATAATATTTCTATACAGCTTCAAGAAGCTTGATTTTGGTCTTCACAAACTACCTTCTATAAAACTTTTCAATATTTTATGCATTCACTATGTGGCTTTGGCCCATTCTTTCTAAAGCAGACCTTTGGGAATAGATGAAGTGAGTGTCCCTGATGCTCTTTTCGTTTCCTGGAGTGGGTCTCACATGCCATGTTAGGATACATTTAACACCCCCCAAAATGTAACAGCAAATGAATGGGTCAGCAAGTTCTATTAAAAGCTAATTACGATTGTGATGGTTGCCTGTTGAAGCTTATATTGTTATTGTAAAACTGAGAGGAAAAATTTATTCTAAAGGCTATGCATGCTATTTTTATATTCATCTTACCCATGTAATTAAAAACAGAATTCTTGGCAGATCTCATAAAACCATCTGCGTAATTGCAACAGGCGTAAAAGTGTTGAAACTTAAATATCGTGCCAATACATCGCAACGGCCATTTGAAATATTGATTTATTCGTTGACTTGGACTGAAGAGCTGTAAACCCTTTGAAAGCAGTTGAAAACCCCCAGTCTCACTCAATACAAACTTCACTCTCTCCATCAAAGCTTTGTCTTGACTTGGTTTGTATGGATTGATGAGGAGAGGTGCAGAATAGATGTGGTACAGGAGACCCTGTATAAAGGGAACTGCGGGAACTGCCACACAGCTGCCCTCCACGATAAGAAAAGAAGGTTGGCTTCATTTCTATAATTAATTTGCCATTCCCTCTATAGCCTCTGGTGGAGCCAACATGAAAGCTGGTCTGAAAGCACACTTGCTAACACATCCATTAGTCTATAAGGAGGATCTTGTTTCTTCCAGCTAAGTTCTCATCTCATGGGCAATAGCCATATTCCAGCCTTGCCCCGTTCGCATGAATTACTCATGGCCTTTCCGATGTGTTTAGACCCCTGGGTCCCCATAACAAACTGAAGGTGTGCTCTTGCCTCCACCTGAAGGGCACACACATGCATTTTCATATTCATTACACAGGAACCAGTCGCTTCATCAACCACTAAGACACCCTAATGCACCAGGTAATATATATACACTGTAAGGCCATCAATAAAAGAGCGGCTCCCTGAAGTCAAAGCTTATTTGCAGTTGAGAAGCAACAGGATGGGAAATTTGAGCAATTGTTTGGGGCCCCAGTGAAAATGGAGGCCTTACTGGTTGGTTAAAAAACAATAGATGATAAATGTGACCTAGTTATGTAAATAGTCAAATGTATATATTTATGTATGTACCATTTAAATACTCACAATATTCTGTTTTAAAGTCTGTGGTGAAATTGTAATTAGGGCGATTAAAAATCTGTGGTTTTATTAACATTGGCCAAAAAACCCTTGAATGCTGGAGAATAAAAGTGCAAAATATAAGTACCTCAGTGCAGAACCTTGCTTGGGAACCCGTAAGACTCTTGAATCACCATCTCAAAAGTATATTTACCTCAATGCTGCTTGTGCACACATGGATGTTAATGACTTCTGATTCATGCTGGTTGAATATTTTCCATTAGGGGTAGATTTATATCAAAGGTTACTGTGACATTGCTGCTATTAACATGCTATTAATGTTTCAGTTATCAGTTTGCCAAATGATAAAGGGGACAATCAGAGAACAATTAAAGTGATTTATTTGTGACGCACATCAGGACTGAGATGGAGGGGGCTTTCTTTAGACTCTGGAAATGGCTGTACAGAAACCACTTGTTAAGTTGTACTTTATTGTCTCCTTAGGGAAATGTGTTCAGCATTTGACCTATCCTTCAGTGGCATTGAAACGAGCTGTTAGGAGCAGTGCAGAAAGAGGGAACTTTTCTTCAGATCTTGACCTTGACTCAATGCACCGTCATTTATTTACTAATAATAGCTTTATTTTGAAATAACACTCAGACAATTTGGGCTATTATCCATCTCTGTACTTTATTTTACTTTGAGAAATCAATTATTTATTTCCTTCTTCTTCTTCTTCTTCTTCTTCTTCTTCTTCTTCTTCTTTTTCTTCTTCATTATTGTTATTTTTATTATGATGATTATGATTATTATCATCTTTTTTTATCATCATCTTTATTATTATTATTATTATTATCATCATCATCTTTATTATTATTATTTTATTGGTTGAAAATTATTGGTGCATTATTTTTTTTATTTTTTTTACTGGTTACTCTTCCCAACTCTTGTTTAAAATGAATCCATTTATTCATTATTCATCTGCTTATTCCAGTTAGGGGTCGCGGGTGACTAGAGTCTATCCCAGCCTCTATGGGCCTTCTTCTGCATTCCTTCAAAACAAAGTAGTTTGTCAGCCCCTCCCCTTCCCACCCCTCAATCAGGCACGCGATCTCTATGGCACTAGTGACCTCATTCAGTCACAAGGCCTTGCAGCTGCTCCTGCCTCATTATGAGCCACTGCTGCCATTCACTAACCTCTGGGTTAGGTGTCTGCCTAACAACAGGCTTCACGCAAGGCACACTGAACGTCTTCAGCTCCTTCTTACAAGCCTCCCGTTGTCCTGTAGCAATGGAGCAGTGGGTCCAAAGGTGGGTCACTGGGGATTTGGTTTCATTGGGTAAATACAATTGCAATTCAGGCATGTTGAGTTGTTCTCGCTATACATATTTAAACAGCAGGCCCAACACAATTTAGTAGTGAAGAAAGTGCTTTGCTCCATTACTTTTATGAAGGGGTAAGATACGTTTTAGGGGTCTAAATATTATGTTAGCTATAGATATCATATCTTATAAATTGACATTTTTAATCTAAAAATGTTATTGTTAAACAAAAAATAAGAAAAAAGAAAGCCTTCCTAAATGAAGTCTTTCATTTTATATTAGAGGGAGGCTAGTCATTTCCCTAAATTATGCGCTTCCCCTTGTTCTGAGAGCCAGTTACTAAATGGCCAGATCCACACCTCTAAGCAAGACGATTATCATCCCTGCTGGAGAGGACCGAGCCTGGCTTCTGTCTGCTCCCTATGTGTCCTCACGGCACATCTGCACCGCTTCCACCTCAGGCCCCAATCGTAATTTAGATTCTGGTAGTAGAGTAGAAGGTGCACTTCTTTGAGCAGAAGCAGAACCCAAAGTCTTTACTGAGTGGTGTCACTTCAAAATATGATTACTCAAGTAGAGGTTTGGCAAAATTGTAGCTTGATAACCAAATCTACTGCTACCAGCTTTTACCATCTGCCTCCTAGTGTGCAGTAATTTGCATATTGAGTTGCCATTTGTCCTTCCTAACACAATCCTCCTCATTTAGGATTGGGACTGGGTACACTAGCTAGTACTTCAGGCATTTGGTGGAACTGAAGTGATTATTGTCTTTGGGTACATTTTAGAAATATGTTTTTGTGGTAAAGTTAAGGTATACTTTATTGTCCCTGTAGGAAAATGTGTTCTCTGCATTTGTCAAAATACAAGAGATGGGATCCGCTCAACAAATAGAGCTCTCAATTTTTTACTTTTAAAAAATATTATATTCATAAATAAGTGAATATGTGCCCTTCTTCTGCATTTGTCCCATTTTTGAATACCACTGGATGCAACCTGTCCAGACCCTTGTCCAGAACTTGAAATAGGATCTTGGTCAGGATGTACCTAGCCAGATGATTTAACCTATTGTGCTTGTTTTAGGTTGATGATGATGATGATGATGATGATGATGACAATGATGATGATGATGATGACTATAATGATGATGATGATATTATTTTATCACTAAGGGGGAAAAATCATCAGCAAGTGCAGAGGAGGAAAAAGTCTGTATAAATGATGATTCTGCAGTTTTTCCGTTTCTGTCGGAGAGGTGAGACCGAAAACAAGAAGAATAACCTTTTGTTGTTTCTTTATATTGTATTGAAAGAAGTTAGTCGGCTTGTCACTATGAGAAGTGGGCCGGCCCTCGCTATCGGTGAGAAGACTGATTACACTCTTCATCTCCCCAATACAGCTACATTTCTAATGGCCCGACCAGTGACCACGTCCCTTTGTGGCTCTCACAATGGAACTTTGATCGCAGACTGAAATGAAGCGCCTCAAACAATAGTCCACATTCAGCGCAGACTCCAGATCCCACAGTGCGATGAAGACCGGCGGCTGCTACATTCCCCTAGCTACAGTTTTAATTGGAAGTGATGCTAGACAGATCATATCATAACCATTAGCGATGCTCCGATAAAAGTGACCCGGAGAAGGCGCTCCATAAAGACTCTTTGTTTGAATGAAGCCCCAACGCTCCTCGACTGACCATCTCCAGGCACAATCACAGGCGACCTTAGCCCGCCAGCCGCGACCCTCAAAGCCCAGGACGGCAGCTCGGGGGCCGGGGAACAGTGCCCGGTGACCTCCCCCACTCTCTGGAGGATAGAATCGCTGATAGCTGGGGCAAGAAATTAAATAGTGCAGCCTTTGAAAGCTTCCATTATTGTGAGCTGGAGAGCGGCAATGAATCCTCTTGGCGGACGTTCATTATTTGAGGGTGATTATTTGACCTAAACTCCCTGCTCTGCCTGCCAATGATTTATACTATACACAGGTACAGTCGATGACCAGTGTGACCTTCAGATGGGAAAAGTGACAGAAAACAGTAGAAGTGTGGAAGCTTCATTTGGAATCACAATTGGAAAAAATGTATGAAAAGCTATTGTCAAAGTTTTAGCTGGGATACTGAAGAGCTGGTCAATGTTAGCAAACTTCATTGCGTTTTTGTCATTATACATACAGCCACTGCGATTAATAGAGCCGCCATAGTGGACAAACCTGGCCGGCATGTTTTCGATGGTAGGGGAACCCGAAGTAGCCGGAGGAAACCTACCCAGACACGGGAGAAACATGTAAACTCCACTCAGAAAGGCCCCTCTGCCGAACCGGGGACCTTCCTGCTGTGAGGCGACAGCGATAACCACTGTGCCACCGTGCCTCCCTTATATTATATACATTGGTAAAAAAAATTATCTATTTGTTTTCCTATTCTTGCAAATGATTGAAATAATTTTGATCAACACCATTACATATTAGCCAGCTGATAAGTTTTTGTTTGTATTTTATTTTAATAGAGCAATCCCTATTACATCATCTGATCAGAAAGGGTTGATACTTTTTGACTTCTAAGCAACGCTGCAGAATACATTCAATTAACATACAGCAAAAAACCTCCAATTACATTTTTAATAGTATTTTTATATTTTCAGCATGATTCCCACCAGATGCATCCGTGAACGATTTAATGTGCAGTTCATTTAAGGGCTGCGCTATGCTGTGTGTATGGCGGTACTAAAAGCACAGTTTCATTTTGGGATATGTGCAATGATGCTGATAGAGGAGGACTCTTTATATTACGTGTTTAGGTGTCAACAATTGCCTTGAAAATGTAGCATTATTTATGTAAAAAAAAAAAAAATATGAATTGTATGTAATGTAATAAACTATTATAATTGCTGCAGCCCGACTGTTATTATATATATATATATATATATATATATATATATATATATAT
>JAVQKC010208853.1:0-15418 GCA_036025475.1 Philypnodon macrostomus | reverse complement strand
TTGTGGCTGAGTCCGAGGAGGCGAGCCACTCAGATCTGCTGCTCCACAACGATGTGCGCTGGCTGAGCAAAGGTAAAGCGTTGGAGCGGGTGTGTGCGCTGCTAAACGAGATCAAGGCTTTCCTGAGTTTGAAAAATAATGCACCTGCCGCAGATCATCTCCAAGATCTCAATGACAAAAATTTCATGGCCAGTGTAGCTTTCTTAGCTGACATTTTTGCCCACCTTAACCAGCTAAATCTGCAATTACAGGGACGAGACAAAATAATAGTGGACATGGTCGAAAAGCTGGAGTTTTTTGAGACAGGTTTAGATCACGTGATACAAATGCGCTATACTTATTGGATAGAGGCAAAGGAAACCATGGCAGAAGGAGGTCACATGGTATAATGCTTGCTATTGATTGTTTGGAAGTTAGTGAAACTATGGAGCCATGACAGAGAGCTGTATGCTTGCAAATAGGGTTTTACAGCGACTGATGTGATGTTAGTTGTTGATAGGCTTGATGATTAGTCACGCAGAGGTCCGTCAGAAATTGGCTGCGGGCCAAAATAATTTGGCTGAGGGCCAACTTTGGCCCGCGGGCCAAGGGGTGCCGACCTCTGCTCTATACCTTCACGACTGTTTATTCCACTTCAATGCTAACCATTACGTAGCCAATTAACAGCGTTAGTGCTTAGCATATATTTGGTGCTGGGATGACTGGCTCCTATACAATAACAGGGATTTTGATCAGCTGTGGCCACTGAAGGGTATTTACCTTTGACATGACTGATTCTGAGTCCTATTAGATGCTCATTTAAGTTTAATACTAGTCTGCCATTATAAGATCATCGTTGTCTTGTTGAAATCTGTTACCTAGCATTTAAAGATGCACTACCTGACTTTGTGAAACTGCCAAAAAAAAAAAAAAAAAAAACCTTTGAATGAGGTGCTCCCCTTTCCTCCTATCATGGTCTCACACATACAAGGAAGTATAAGAATAACAAGCAGAGGTCTGAATAGCTGTGGATAAGATGTGAATTTTATTCCTAATAGATTCTAGCTCAAAAAAAGCTAGATGTATCGACCAATCAGAGCAGTCCAGTCCTGTGAAAGGAATTAGCTAAATGTTGGGTCTCAAAGTCAAAAGTCTTCTGTTATGATGTACTATTGACTCCTGATTATTTTTGCTTGAATACAAGGAAGGGGAGGAAATAATTTCCATTAGTAGTCATTTTGAACAATGTAGAGATTTTAGCTCAGTAGGTTATTATGTGCAACTGATTACAAGAGTGCAAATGTAAGTAACCTCCAAACAGCTAACACACAGGAGGGGAGTCTGCTAGTCCTCCCCCTGTGTGGGTTCTCTCCTCTTCTTCCCATTGTCCAAAGTCATGCATGTCTTAACAGAACCAGTCAATCTACAATTTCCTCTATGTGGGAGTATAAGAATATCTGTCAGTGTCAATGGTGTTCCCTGCTGTAGGCCCATAGTAGCTGAAAAGGGGTTCAAGATGGCTATCAATTATAGTATATGGTATACTATATACAGAGGTGGGTAGAGTTGCTAATCATTTTACTCAAGTAAGAGTACTGTTACTTCAAAATAATGTTACTCAAGTAAAAGTAAAAAGTACTCATTCACATAATTACTCGAGTAAGAGAAGAAAAGGTACTGGTGAAAAAAATACTCAAGTCCTGAGTAACTGTTTGAGCGTAATGTCAGATTATTTGCTTCCGGCAAAAAAATAAAGATAATAAGCAGATTTTAATATTTTCAGAAAATAAACTAAAAACATCAATAATATTTTCCAAAATTAAAGCTGTTCTTACATGACACACAGAGGTGGTAAAAGTACTCTTACTCTTTCTAGATTTACAAGATTTTACTTGAGTAAGAGTACAGTTACTTCAAAATATGATTACGCAAGGAAAAGTCAAAAAGTATTGTGCAGTAAAGTTACTCTATGGAGTACAATTTATTTAAAAAGTTACTCAAGTAAATGTAACTGAGTAAATGTGACTGAGTACTACCCACCTCTGACTATATTATACAGTAGTTTTTTTCTACTGTTAGAAAAGAGAAGTCTAAAATGGCCTTCTGAAAATTGAATTGGTATAGGTGAACATACAGGCAAGATCTGTGAGTGATGTGTGTGTGGTTTGTTGACAGGAGACAGCTTCCCTTCTGTCAGTGTAAGGTCAGCTCCATCAGTGCTTCAGGAAAAGGCAGAAGACATGTTTGAAATGTTTGTGTGTTTTGTGTAAAAACGTTCTTTGGACTTGTCAGCAATCATGCCGACTTTATGGTGCACAAGGTTAACCAGGGGTTGGTGGTCGACAGGAGATGTGGAGATACACTGCATGGTGCATTAAAGTCTGGTTTAAATCAGCTTCTGGATAGAAACATGATTGACTAGCTGCTCGGTTTATTTGAAAGACTTATAGTACTATAAAAGTATTTTTCACATCTATGATTAAAATGAGCAAATACAATTGTGTTGACTCTTAAGCATGTTCCAGTATTATTTTTTTTATTTTACAGATAAATGTTTCCAGTATCTTGTAATCTTGTAATCAGTTGGTGCAGCTAAATGTTTGCTTTAAAAATGCAGGTGAATATTGGCACATTTTAATGTTCTCTATCCATTCACTGACAGCTCACACATGCAGCATGTCATTTTCCAACTGCCAGAACCACCTTGAGTGAGAATGTGTTGCAATTTTGGATTGTAACTTTTTTTTTTTTTTTTTCATCATCATTTATTGTATTGTGTTCATACAATATTCAAAAATGTACAGTAGAATTAATACTGTATTATTAAGAGTGTGAGTTTGATCATTAGGTTTTGAAACCATGTGTAAGTGAGGTTTCTATCCCCACTTAAGCCCTATAGTGGCTGGAATAGGCTCCACTTACAACCCAAAACAGGAAAAACAGATTTTTAAATCAGTAAACAATTGATGCAGAAGATCAATTCACTTGCTACATTTTAGAAATATATATATTTTGTGACAAACAAAAAATAAAGGTGGTTGTTATTTCAATATTTTGTCAACCCTAAGCTATCATTATTAGACTTTTAAGCATTGATTGATAAAGTGGTTCTTTTGACTTGACTAAGTGGTGGTGAATTACAACGCTTGTAAGGGCTGATAACATTGTGGACATGGTCAGAGCCGTTTGAGTGCTGTTTGTGGAGCTGAGGACGTTTTACATCATTGGGCCATCATGTTTTCAAAGAGTGATCAGAGGGACGCTGATGAAACTGTCTCTGTCAAAGAGTGAAAAGACTTCACACGAGAGAGGCCGAGGAGGGAATAAGACCTGGTTAAGACCTGCTTCAGTTTTGGTATAATCCATATTTAGCCCTGATGTAGTTCTATTTCCGGCCAGACAAGTTGAGTTTTGAGATTTAAAAACCAGGAGTGAATCAAGACTACACTATACTACTATACTTCTAAACCAGGGTTAACCTAGGCAGGTCTGAAGCATGTCTGAATCAAAACTAAACCAGGACTGACCCATTTCACAGTATACAGAAATGTATTTCATGAGTCTTTTGAAATCAGTGAAGTCTAATTGTTGGGACTCTTGCCTTAGATGATTAGATTAAAAACTTTCAAAAAATATACTAAAGTCTGGGCCCTGACAATAGCAGAGCATAGAGGACCATAGCTTCCACTCGGAATGTACTGTATCTATGTATGTATGTAGGAGGATGTGTGCTGGTAATGTGGGGGAACTAAATATTCCTGTGGTTATCGTCCCGTTGGGAAAAGCAGCTCTATGAAGTGTGTAAGCTGCTCAGTTGCGTGTGTTTGTGAGTGAAAGGCCGTGACGAGGTGCCTCTCATTCCCATCTGCGTGCGCCCCCACCCCCCACCCCCTCCATCTGACTGCGCTCTGGATCAATCAAAAACTTCCGGGATGGGAATGTTGAGGAAGAAGGAAAACACGACGCGCTTCCCTAGTTTTACACAAAGCCAGACAGACAGAGAGATCGATCCAAGCTGGCCTCATCTTCACCGACAACCGACCCGAGCTGCATCTCAAACAGGCTGAAAACTAAAGCGCTGGAACTTCTAAATTTGGTTCATCAAATGCATTTATAATACCTGAATATTACAGAAAGAATGTAATTTACGCCAAACCACATCTTCCTGGTTGAGAGGCAAGAATGCTAACTGTTCTAACAGGCCCCCCATCTCATCAGACTAAATTAATGAATTGTGTGGATCAAATTCCTATAAGAAAAGGTATCTTCATGCGTTTGATAGATGGACAATACAGTTTTGGCAGCATCTAGTGGTAACATTTCCAATTGCAATTCCATACCTCACCACTGCTGTTGGATAAATCTGTCATTACATGTTTTTTTTAATGTTTCCACATTTTTTGGAAAAGTCTACAATAACTTATATTCTTTGATAGGTTAAACTAGATGAAATTACAATGTGGTCCTGGAGACAAGTTTAAGTGTATCTGCTAAAGTATTTTATCGTTTAGGTTTATCTGCTAAAGTATTTTATCATTTAGGTTTATCTGCTAAAGTATTTTATCATTTAGGTTTATCTGCTAAAATATTTTATCGTTTAGGTTTATCTGCTAAAGTATTTTATCGTTTAGGTTTATCTGCTAAAATATTTTATCATTTAGGTTTATCTGCTAAAGTATTTTATCATTTAGGTGTGACGTCCACATGGAGCCAGCGTTTTGGGAGCCCAAAAACTAACAGGGTCCCAGAGTGGAAAGGTTTCAAAACTCCGGGTTTGCATTTTTGTGTTTATGAGCTATGCTCCTCTTTTCTGAAGCTCTTAGAACCCACTGCACCCACTGACCATATCGATTCAGTGCGTGTACCACAGCGATTCAGTTGTGCTGCGTGAACTTATATTTGATGTTTTCTGAAACGATGCACCCTTTACGAGAGATGTTTCCGAAACAATACTGTTTTTGTGGACTAAGCCTAAGTGGTAGGACGCCACAGAAGAGGCAACTACACATTCAAACAGTGTACATTTATTTTACAGAAGCACCATATATTATATATCAGTCTGTATCAGCCTGACTCTGTCCTGTCACAAACAACACACAACAGCCTTTTATACCCAGGCCAGAGCCATAGAGATAAGCAGAATTATGACCACTCCATTGGCAACAATGGGCCAGTTTTTAAACAGCACTTCCTGGAACTAATTTGTTCCAGAAATAGCCGCTCAAGCCAAAAGTGCCATTCAAATGCATTGAGAATTGTGCTAAGGAGGAACTATTTTGGAGCTGCATAATTCCAATTTTATGGACCTTTGTTGGCACAACTCTCTAATCTTTATAGCTCTGACCCAGGCCACTCAGCTGATCAAGACCATTAAGCAGGTCAGGCCATCTCAGCTGGTCAGGACCACTCAGCTGGTCAGGACCACTCAGCAGGTCAGGACCACTCAGCAGGTCAGGCCATCTCAGCAGGTCAGGACCACTCAGCAGGTCAGGACCACTCAGCAGGTCAGGGCCACTCAGCAGGTCAGGACCACTCAGCAGATCAGGGCCACTCAGCAGGTCAGGACCGCTCACCTGGGAAAAACACCAAGTTAAAATTTCTCTCACAATGTTGAAATTGAACTAACATTAATTTATGTCAGCACACATTTACCTCTTCACAAAATGAAAACCCAACAATGGATTGTTCTGATGATGCAATCGATGACATCATCATGCTCAAAAGGAGGAAGTTTCATGGCGGCTCCTCCCCAAAAATGTCAGGTCAAACAAAAGACAAGGTAAGTAACAAGCACAAATAAGTTACTGAATCAATGAACTATAAAGTGTGTGTGTGATTTATACAAATACAAACCCGGAGCATGTGCAAAAGTATTAGCTGGAGATTGTAAATATGTGATCGATAGTATCATGTAGTAATAATGATACATGAATAAGTGATCTCACTTGGTCCAATTTGAGTTTTTGTTTTTCATCTACATTTTATGGTTCAAATTGACCACTAATCGGATAATACTTTGAGCTCAAAAGGCAAACAGAACGTAAAAAGCACTCATTCATTGTTACAAAATTCAGTAGCAATACCTTTTCAAGTCAACACATCAAACATTCAACATTACTGAAGTTAAGTTTTCATATAAAATACAACTTTAATTTATCTGTATTTGTTGAGTGTGTTCTGAGCTGGAGGTGAGGTGCCAGCAGAGGTCTTGCCCTCTGTGGTCATTAGCTTGTGGTTGATTGGGATTAGGATTATTACACGCCTGGCCCGTGGTGTGAAATTTGTTGATTACTGTTCCAGCCTCCAGGGAATGACAATAATGACTATGATATTCATTTGCTCAAACCTTCCAGTAGTTCAGGAGATCTGCAGTATGCCAGAGTCAAAACAGGCATGACCCGAATGACCTCAAATATTCTGGAAATGGCCGCGGTTTAAGGTGTGTCCCATATCAGGCCTACAGTTTCTCCAGCATGCCAGCATGTATGGTAGGTAATGGTCACCAGGAGCTTGTGGACACTCTCTGAATCTGCATGTATACCTTATGTAACAATGCTCAATAGGTAATCCTTCAGCTAGGTACCTCCTGATCAAGATACAGTCTCAAGATCTGGAAAACTGTCCCTAGGTGGTGCCCAGCGGCATTGAGAGATGGGTCATATTTAGCCTTTGGGGACAATAAACTGTATCTTAACCCTAACCAACACTTGGTGATTCTAAAATGTTGTCTGTAGTGAAATGGTCCCTTTTCTTATGTCTTACCTTAACCCCGGTTTCACCTTCTGACCTTTGTAGTCCCTGCGCTACCTCATTTCTCACTCTATCCATATCACAAGAAACAAAACACAATGATTTTATTCTTCTGTCTAGATCATGATTAAATCAAAATTGAACTCCAAAGTTAGACTTAGTTTAGAATCTTTGTTTGGAGAGAGTCTGGTCTGTAGTTGTTTCTCTAATATTGAGCAGCCACATTAAAACAAGCAGTAATAATATGAATAACAAATAATATGTACCAGCAGCTCAAAGGAGAAAGTGGTACCTGAGTGAATGTAAGTGCTGAAATGCTTAATGCTAAATGGCCCACTATGACCATCCATCCATCCATCCATTTTCTTCCGCTTGTCCCGAAACCGAGTCACGGAGGCAGCAGTCTAAGCAGGGAACTCCCGCCTTCGACCACCGCCCGATCCACATTGCACCATGGTACCTCCCGCGGGTGGTGGGTCCCCGGGAGGGCCTGACAGTGTGTGCACGGGCGGGAACTGGACCGACCCTCCGGTTGAAGGGCGAGCATCTACCCACTGCACCACCGCTGCGGCACTATGACCATCCATTTCCAAATAACATCCTTCAGTCTACTGTACAGTAGGTTAATGATTTAGACTTACTTTAAATTGCAGTGAACTTACAAGCTCCTCTGGTCTGATGTTGTTGAGTGGGAGAGTGATGATGGCTCAAATCACTTTAGACTTTCAGGGTCGGGTTAAAAGTCCAAACCGAAATCTATATACGATTTTCCAAAGAGTGCATCCCTCTAAATGTGAAGTAATTACAACTGGCCTTGGGTCTCTGTACTGAGTTTTGGAAAGATGATTTCTCGACACGTTTATGTCAAAGCTAACTTAATTGTTGGCTAATTCCAGTCCCAGCAACTATGGCCCTTAGCCGTGACGCATCATGTGGACACTGGCCAGTTAGTCACAGGGCTGACTGCGAGCAACATTCATATTCATTGATTCAATAGTCAGCAATTCTTCTAAACACTTTGCATTTGAAGGGAAGAAGAAAGCCTGAGAGAAGCCACAGTAACACAGAGGGGACATGCAGACCCCACTCAGAGTCTGTGTTAGCCAAAAGATCAAAACTATCCTAACCTCTTTGCCGAGATGCAGGCCAAGAACTGCTTGTGGGGGGAAAATGTGCTGAACAAAATCATTTAAACAATACAATATGGCACATTATTATAAAAGCATGTCTTATTTGAGGAGAAATCCTGATGTTATTGTTTTGCTATAGAATACAAAAAGCATGCTGTTTGCTAAGCCATTGATGGTGTGACTTGTTACAGATGTTGGACAAATGAGAATTGGATTACTGAAAAAAAAAAATTGAATTCCGAGACCCTCCATCGTTTGTACTTTATGTGTAGCTTCAGTGTTTTTCCACTAGGTGTCAGCACTGCAACGTGTGTGTATAGATGCTGAGTGCCAGACACCGCTGTTATCTCCAGAGTTTTCACGTCTACTTCTCTTTGTTTTCTGTTGCTATGCATGACAAGAGAAAATAGCGTGCCTGCCTGGTAAAGTATTATTAATGTTTAATATACATGAAGGCTTTATGGGGACAGTTTGAAGACATGTTCCCAGCTATAAAAAACTATTTAAATCAAACCACTGTCTTTCGTCTGAGTCCATGAGTCAACACTGTCACATTATTTCATCTTAAGGCAATATCAAAGACGCTTTTATGGGACAGTCTTTAGTTCAGTAGAGTTTTATTGTTTGGGTACAGTTTAAATGGCTTTCAATCAATCAGCATAACAACGTGGACGTATTATTTGTGTAATTAGTAATTGCCACATCCTATAAAAGATGATCAATTGCAAATTTTGGACAAATGTTTTTATCCCATTCCTCCTTTATTCAAACAATAACTTAGAGGTTTCTCGATTTTAGCAGCATGATTTGTTAAATTAGCCCATGGACCACACATTTAAATGGATTGAATCAAGTATAGGTCAAATGGATTGTTTTTTTGTTCAAGGACACCAAGACTTCCCCTCCCCAGACACTTCCTCCAGCACTTTTGGAGGAACCCCCCCCCCCCCCCCCGAGGCCTCCTTCCGGTGGAACATGCCCGTAACATCTCCTTTGTAGCCACCGCTTTGTATCTGGGATCCCAAAGCTTATGACCATAGACATGGACGCACAAATTTGTCTCTTTTTCAAACTGGTAATGTGCCAATAAATCTAGTCAAAAAGATGTAAAACTAGTGTATCTTAAAGAAGCGCACACAGACTGCATTGGACTATTCCATTGATATCCTGGCCTTTCACACCAATAGGATGTCCAAAAACAAAAAAGTATGCATTAGCTATTGGGTTCTATATTCTTTCTATTTACAATATAATAATAATAATAATAATAATAATAATAATAATAACAACAATAATTTACCTTCCTGGGTACAACAGATGGAAATGAGCTATAATCTGGCATTTTAATATGCACTGTCCCTGATAGATAGATAAATAAATACATTAGATACTTAGATATGTTCTAAGTATTTTTGCACCAACTTGGCTCACTGCAAATATTCATGGGCTTTATTCCCCCTCTTTACTTTCAAAATCCTGGGCTAAAGTTATGAATGGGATAGATCTTTCCAAATGGTCTTTTTGGACACATACCGTTTTTCTTTGATCTTTTCATAGCCTCTGGCAAAATAAGACACTTTGGCTTTTATCATTTGCCAGAAGTTATATAAAGTCTCTTTTCTGATAATGTAGAAATTCATCTGTCTTTCCAGTTCCCCTCACATAGAAAAGTGACTGCTGGACCAGATCCACACTATATACACTATCAAAACAATATATTTGCTAATTACCTCAAAAGCAATGCACAGATAACGATACTGGAACAGATATCAGTGCCAATCCAGGTGGATTGTTGAATGAGGCCGCTACTGGAGCCAATATTATGTATTATATTCAGCCTGGTTATAAGTAGATAAATGTGGCAAATCACATTATATTGCATTGGAATTCACAAATGACAAACGTTAGACATCTTGAGGGTCGTCTGGTCTTAGTTATATAATATTTTAGGTTTACTTTTTGCATTAGTATCGGTGGGTATTGGATATCAGTTGATCTGAAAAGACTGGATCAGTGCATCTCCATACCTAATGCTTCTCAGTATCCAGGTCAGTCTGTAGAATTAGCTTGATTTGCCATGAAGTTGCAGTAAAATGATGCGAATTTGAGATTTTCTGGTAAATATAATTTAACTTGTTTCTTGCAACCAGAGTAACACAGAAAAGGCCAACAAAGACACAGGGAGAACATGCAAACTCCACTCAGATATCATTATATTAAGGTCTCTTTTCACCTCACAATACGCATAGGATTTTTTCACCTTCTTAGCAACACAGTGATAAAAATAGTTTTCCACAATTTTCGAGAAAAACACACTCTCTCTTGAATTTCATCTGAATACTCCTAAACCCTTGCCTTCACCTCTCTGCACTGCCTTGTCCAGTGTGTAATTTTATGCATATTATTCTTTGCTGAAAGCGATTACGGCCAACGGCAGCGCACAGCACTTTAATAAAGTGAATCAAGATGTAAAGTATTTGATACGACGGCCCCCCTCAACCTGGACACCCCCCCGGACTCCTGCGGACCCCACTCCAGACATTCCCAACAACTACGTCTAAGAGAGGTGATCCGTCATAAATAAGGTCCACTGGTTCATTAAATACTTCATGTCCTGTAAGATAGACCACTTCATTCTTCATTGTTTAGATCTGGGAATGTGAACCGTACATAGAATAACGTGTGTTTTACTGGAGGTTTAATATTAGCTAGACCCACTGTCGGCCCGAGCTGGCGGTGGCTCTGTTTTCTTAACCAGAGGAGAGTCTCTGTCTAAAGCACACATACATACAACACTCACATCAGCAATGGCCTCAGAGATATTACAGAAAGTTAGGGCTGTTTTTACGACATATTAGATTTGCAATATTGATTTAAAAAAAAAAAAAAGCACATCATTTCATCATGTTTGTAGAGGTCAAAACTACAAGGTAAGTATGTTTTTTATATATATTTTGTTTTGTGCAGAGGATATTGTGTTACTTAAGTTTGTTCCTGTGATTCATCTCGGAAAGTTGGAACTTTTAAACGGATAGTGTTGATAACCTCTTATGCTAAATTGAACATGTTGCTACTACAGGCTAAAGGTGCTAATGGTGCTAATGATGCTAATGGTGCTAATGAACTCTGGCAGCTCCGTCTTGCCCGAGTGTCCCACTTGTTGTTCCATTTTGTGCCAGCGTTCATGTGCATTTTTTAACTCCGAAAAACATTTTCCCTTGTTCTCGACGAATGCACCATAACCACTAACAGACGGCGCTACCTCGATCAACCAATAATGAACCGCACCTGGCAGCCTGTTATTGTTTGACAGAGTCCCAGATTTATGAAGATTATATATCATTTGCCTGTTTATAGAACTAATGCACAGTAAAGGCTATTATAAAAATGCACGTTTTAAACAGCCTCTCTAATAGAATAGAGCATTTATGAGCTCAGTCACTGATTCTGGACAAAAGAAGGCCTGGTGTCACGGGGTGGACTGTGAGGACTCAATTGCACGACTGTCAAGGCAGGTAACACTCACTTTATTCGGGTACACTAGGCAGGAACACAGGGAACACATACGACGAGGAGCGAACAACAGAAATTAACAGGAGGAGGAGACAATAGGACACAGGTGAGGCGTATCAGGGCGGAGCAAACAATCACAAGGGCGGGAAAACACAAGGGCCAGGAATAACAGGAACATGACACCTGGCTCACAATGCCTGTTCCAGTTCATCCCAAAGCTGATTGATGATGCTCTAAAGCAGATACAGCATTTCATAAAATGTTTTTAGCTAACTAAAAATGAGTATTCTGGTCTTAGATGTGAGTGAACCTGTGCTATAATAGCGCTGATGAAAGCACGTCAATGTTGACATAAGAAGACATTGCTCCTAACCCAAAAATTAATCTTACAAATTAAGAATGTTTCAAAAACACAACAAGGAACTTAAACAATGAGTGTGTTTTTTTATTTCTGGAAAGTTATAATTATGTTAACAGCTCTGAAATGGCTGTCTAATGTTTTTGGTTTCCTCTCTTCAGTTTTGCAGAAGGTTGAATCGGAGGCAGTGTTGGGAACAGAGTCTTTTTGGTGGTATTCTTTTGCTCTTTAATCGCTGCCTGATATACCAAATGGGCCATGGTATTTGTTGATTTGGCGCCTGAAATTGCAGGTAAAGATAGTTAGTTTACTCTATACATTTACTTATATACATTTACTTATATACATTTAAGGTAGTGGTTCTCAAACTGTTGCACTTTCTAATGGCACTAAGGAGTATTTTGTAGTTCATTTATACCTGTTTTAGCCTGGGTTTAGAACTATTTTCTCACTGGTATATAATTTTGACCTGACTTAGTCTTTTTGGTTCAATTTTAGTTTAGTCCTATTTCGGGTGAAACAACTAATCGGGTGAATCGTGATGAATCGTGATTAATCAGTACCAAACTAATTTGGTAATTGACTATCAACTGTGAGCATTTGCTGGTTAAGTCCTGGTTTAGACCTGGTTTAGACCTGGTTTAGTTCT
The DNA here is from genome assembly GCA_036025475.1 of Philypnodon macrostomus. NCBI lineage: Eukaryota > Metazoa > Chordata > Actinopteri > Gobiiformes > Eleotridae > Philypnodon > Philypnodon macrostomus. The sequence goes on along the minus strand of JAVQKC010208853.1, from coordinate 3,039 downwards.
GGTTTAGACCTGGTTTAGACCTGGTTAAGTCCTGGTTTGGTCCATATTTATTTAAGTGTGAACATTTTGAGAATCACTGTTTTATGCAATAATGAACAATTAGTTACCTGTTCCTGGTATTTGCGGCAGACATGTGACCTGAGATGTTCTGGTGGTATTTTGGGGTTTCTCAAAAACAATCTGATGAGCCAAGGGTTCTCTTGATTTTTTCCCTGGAAATAAACATAGTGATGTTTAGTATTTTCAATGCGTTTTACTGTTGGGGTTATGGGTGATTTGAGCCTATATCACAGCAACTATTGGCCTATGGGCAGAGTTCACTATGAATAATGGCCAGTTCGTCACAGGGCTGACACAGAGGCATACACTGATAGACAAACAATCACTCTCCCATTCACTATAGGGGTATTTCAAGTAGCCAAGTCTGCTAGAAGTCGGAGTACCCAGATAGACACAATAATACAAGGAGAAAAGGCAGACTCCACCCAAAGAGTGTAGCTGGCTATCCCAAAGATGGGCGGAGCAAGAGCACAAGGCACTTTGTCACCATGACCCCTGCATAGTATTTTATTTATGGTTTAATTAAATCAATAGCAAACAAATAGTTACCTTTTTTGGATGTTGGTGGTGGTCTTATTGGAGGCAGACTAAGAACCAGAGAGTCTTTCTTAGGCTTATCAAAGACTGCCTTTCGGCCCAGAGACGTCCTGTGCTCTGTGGATTGAGCTCCATAGATTGAGGGTAGTGTTGTTCTACCTCCAGAGCAGGGTTTAATCGGGATCGGGATGGCAGAAGAAAGGGAATCCCTTTTCAGTCCTCTGATCGCAAGCAGGCGAACTCGGGAGAGACTGGTTGGTTGTTTTGAAGTTTCCCCCAAAATGACTGATTTCTGTTTGGTTGTGCAGTCATTGTCAGTCAAAGCCAGATTATCAGTGGGTTGATAACATGACCTGGTTGGCAGTGAGGTCTCATAACGATCAGACAACAAGCAGGACTTCTCTCTGGTTGTTGTCAGAGGTCTAAGTCTGAGCTGACTAGCATATCTCCTCCTGAATCGGGCTTGTTTTGCCTCAGAATAACCAGTTCTATCAGCAAGCGGTTTTGGAACAAATGGTGAGTCCACTCCAGCGGCCATGTTAGTGAAGAAGGCAGTTGTTTTATGCATTTTCGCAAAGCAATGAAGGTTGTCAATGTAAGTGTATGTGAACAGAAGCGAAGTTGCAGAATTTAGAATGTGATGACTCATCCATGGTTACTGACCTCTCTGATGGTTAGTTTATTTTTAAATTAGCATGTAATTATAATGTTTTGAAAAATGTGTTGTTTTTTAACTAATACATTTATGCATACAATAATACAATTTGAGTTATTTGTGACTTACCTTGTAGCCTTGCAGTTGAAGTGGGTAGATTTAAGGGTCTAAGTGCCATTCTCTTTTGTTACTGTCCTTTGTTCATATATTTAACGTGTATACAACAGTAACACAGATGTCTGCCTGTAAAATATGGAGCTCTTTGCTGTCGCTGTTTCTGTCTGCAAAGCCTGGGATAGAAGACACCGAGTGCTGTATTCTGTCTGATATGTTGTAAAATTGTATTTCCTTTTTGTTGAGCAGATTATCTGTTTGTAATCATTTTGTGTTTGTAGAGTGATCATGTGAGGTGCATGATCTAAATTTAAAAATAAATTGTGTTGAGGATTCTTTCTTGAAGCTATGAGGGTAATGAACTCTGAATAACAATTGGTGTTATTTCATGACAAAAGATAGACTAACCTAAGAAATCAAGGTAAAACTGTATTTGACATAGCCCTTAACTACATTGAATCTGCCTCATTAAATACAATGTAACTGAGTATCAAACTGTAATAACATGTAACTACATTGCACCTAACCCTAACCTTAACAATTCTGTATGTACAATGTAGTTACATGTTATTACAGTTTGTTACACCGTGTATTACATTGTACTTAATGAGGTTGATTCAATGTAGTTAAGGGCTTTGTAAAATTTAGTGTTCAGCTTAAACTAGGCATTTTCATTGAACAAACAGGATCTTTTTGCTTAGCACAAAAATGGACAAATACTATATTTTGAATTTCAGTTTCTATAAATGCGTGGTCAGGTTCACTTCATAAATCCAGCTATATCGCATTACATAAAAAGTCATGACTTTACATACTGCTATGCAAAGAGCCTGGGGTAAGGTTTGTCTGAACTACGAGTTGAAATTCATATACACATCATTTCTACCAACTGGGACATTTTGATTCCTAGTATTTGCTGCGCTCAAATGGACAAGCTAATTTGCGAAATAGGGACTAACATTGTATAACTGGTCTCGTATCGTATTATATTTTGGTATGTGCTTTTCAAAGTATTCATGATTTACAGATTGTTACACCTTATCGATTTCCATTTCAAAGCACATTAGTAATATAACAACCAAGGAAATCATGCTCGTCAACATGTGTTTCTCATCACAATAGGTTTTATTCTGTAATTATTCTCACATGGTTAGAACAACACTATTGACCTATAACAGAGAGAGTCAGGTCAAGTCAGGATTCAGATACAAACCTGATGCATACTATTTGCATATTCATGCGACATTTTGACATGACCTCTCTGAGCCATTTTGTTTCTCTACAGATAATTTCTATTTTAGTTGGTTTGTTGGCGCTCCACTCGAACGCATTCACTTTCTTGGCAAAATAAAGTGAATATACATATTTATACACGTAACCTCTCCTATACATGAGGTTGCAAAAAATCTAATGCATGTTTCTCCAATGGTCTACTTGTACACAGAGGTGGGTAGAGTAGCCAATCATTTTATTCAAGTAAGAGTACTGTTACTTAAAAATAATGTTACTCAAGTAAAATTAAAAAAGTACTCATTCACATAATTACTTGATTATGTGTTGAAATGTACTGGTGAAAAAACTACTCCAGTCCTGAGTAACTGTTTGAGCATAATGTCAGATTATTTGTTTAATTTTGTGGTGATGTGGCAAAATAAACAACCAAAAAACTGATT
>JAVQKC010208847.1:0-18169 GCA_036025475.1 Philypnodon macrostomus | reverse complement strand
TGACCACCACCAAACACCAATCACACAACCACATTCATTCTTAAGTGTCTTGCCCAGGGACACAACGACAGTGTGCGCTCGGATGGGGACTCGAACCACCAACCCTCTGGTTGAAGGACAAGCGCCTACCCACTGCGCCACTGCCGTCTTGTGTTTCAGATACATGGGCCAAACATGCCCATCAAACAGGCCTGTGTAGTTTCTTGCCGTTTCTTCTGCACAATATGGACCATCTAGATTTCTAGTATATAATTCTCACAGCATGGATAAGAATAGTAGCAACTTTCCTTTTTAGTCGCCTCAAGAGAATCACTGCATCTTTTTTTTACAACATTAATATTATAATCTGATTAAAAGCTGCTCTTTTTGGACAGAGCTGTTTTTTGTAGACGCTTATAGACCTAAATCCACCACTGACATATGTTTCTTTGATATCTGCAACAATAGCCTAACAACGGAGCACCTGGTCTATATACTAACCGTGTTTGTTTGAGGCAGCCTGTTGTTAGTGTGCGTTGTTGTCTCTATACTGTAAGCTGTATATATACGTATTTAGCTGCTCAGGTCTGTCCTAATGGTGCCAACGGAACTACGGGGGCTCATCATAAACCTCAGCTGTGCCTGGTTTAGACCACACAGACACCGGACATCGTCACATGAAGTCCATGACACACACACAGTAGGCCTGAAGACGGGGCAGCATCAAAGACACTTTTAGTGGGGGATAATAGTTTGTGGAACAATGGTCCTGCTCATGGGTAAATCTATTCAGTATCATGTAATCTCAGTATAATAAATAGTTTCACCAAAAAGCATGTTCTTCTGTAAAGGTTAGGGGAGGGACTAAAATAAAACTAACATTGTATCCACCTCTGATGAAAGGTTGAGAGCTGTAAATGATCAGTGTCGTCTCAAGGGGAACATTAGCTCAGATTATAAAAACTAGTAGCTTCCTGTTGATACTGGCTGTAAAACAAACCCTGGCACGCTCTACTATAAATGAGTAGTAATTTTCTTTTTTATTATCTTAGCTGAACAATGACCACGTGACTGCATATTATTAACATTTACACAATTCACTAAATAAAGGCCTGGTTAATGAGAAATGCAAAGATTGTGGTGTGATAGGTCTAAACGGTCTCATTTTTCAAAACAGGAAGTATGTATTAGCCTGTGTTTCTATGACAACAGTAACCACACAACTACAGGAGTTTGGTGTCAGCCATTGTTTTTTGAGAAATGAGATCAGCCCAGTTTCAGTGACCTGCTCTAGAGGAGATATGATACATGCCGACCAGGGTTATGTTACTAAAAGATTTAATGTGAAATAATAAATGGGATGGTCAGAACAAGTAACAGATACCCTCTGATAGTTTGAGGATTTGAAGTGGGTCAAATATATAGAAACATGGCAGCAGTTATGAAAGCCCAGTGTGATTCAGTATACTTAGTTATTGCATCTCATAGGGGTACGCGGTATGGCGATAAAAATTTTTATCGTGATATCAAGTTATGATGATCTGGTATCTGGAAAGATCGTTGAATCGTGATCCTGTGCATTAATGTATGCTCTGCTCGTCATTATTATTTTACTGTAACAATGCCAGTGTTCATATTAATGAAAAAGACAAAAATAATGGTAAAAATTAATAGTATTAGGTATTATGATGAACACTGAATTGGATGTACACTGAATTTATAGTTTAAAATGTTGTATGAAGCAGTAGTCTTCTGTGTAAGACAAAAAATAGATAATAAAACCGTGATCAAATCAAACTCAACAATCTGCTTAAGTGGGTTTTTTTACATTAACAAATTAATCAGGAGATTATGCAGGTACTGTGCAGGAATGAGGTAGAAACTGGGTTTGAATGAGTTGGGTTTTTCGGACCCACTTTGCTGTTTACCAAAGTACCAAACACTTCATTTAAGCTGATTTACCTGTACAGTACTGTGATCTGTACAGTATTCATCATTTTTTGTACCTTGTTTGTTTATTTTGGGGCTATAAATAGGAGGGGTTACTTGGAGGTTAATAACTGATATGAGAGTAAAATAATGTGTTTCATGTTTTTGGAAAGATACACACACCAATGATTCAGTCACCATCCAAATGGACCTGAACGAATCAGCGGGAATGATGAGATGGATTCTCATGAGTTATTAAACGTGCAACCCTTGTGAGAATCTAGCTTGCAAAACAAAGTAAATAGCTTGACTATATAAATAAAAAAAATATAGCCTGGGTTGAAACTAGCTTATATAGAAGTGACTTGGGGCGGGCTGCGGTTTAGCTCAGTCGGTAGAGCATTTGACCCATTTACAGAGCCTACAATTCTCGCCCCGACATTGTGAGTTCGATTCCGGCTCCCTACAGTTTGCCACATGTCACGCCCCACTTGAATTGGGGACAAGGTGAGACCCATTTCCAACACCAAAACTGTAGCCACGGTTGAGTCTAGACAGTTCTTTTGTGTGTGGCTCAAAGGCTGGTTTATTATTTTCTATTAGGCCCCACAGAAATAGTCTGAATAGGTACCACCATCACTGCTGCTGCTGTAGGAAGTGTGTTTTACTGTGGCAAACTGTCCCAGATATCACCAGGGGGTAAAATGGGACTTTTCAACACATAGATACAGAAAATATGAATGTACTATTTTATACATGTTATTTCTTTGTAGTGAATAGACCAGTTCCTTCTTTTTTATACTAAAATTGACTATGTGCACAACGCTGCCTTTGTACAGCAACCGGTGAGTAATGCAAGCAAAGGCGAAAATAGATGTTTCAAAATGGGGCTCTCACAAAAACCCATCTGTGCTCTGTTTGCCGATAGAATGAAAGAGCTTTTTTAGGAGTGTGTATTGTAAGATTTTTAACAAGCAGTACATTTTTTGTACATTTATCATGTATTATTTCATCTCCCTGTGTTACCATGGGTTTTTTTCCAGCAACCAAAGGCATATTCAAGTGAACTGGAGAATATAACACCCTGGACATTAGAATGGTCAGTTAGTCACAGGGCTGACACAGACATACACCGACAGACAACCATTCAACTCATTCAATTCATACACTATAGGGCCAGTTTAGAGTATCATACCACATGGATGTCTGTGGGACTGAAGAGAATCTGCAATAACACAAGGTGGTAAATATTCACCATTCTATCCACTCAATCCTAATGATCTTCATGTAATCTTTAATGCACAACCCCCAGAAATGTACCTCCTAAAAGGTGATTTTTAGTGTCCTATTTACACTGTGTGAGTTGCCTTCTCTGTCCATTTTAGTCTCTTCTCAGAATCACACAGACCCTGGTCAAGTCTGGGGCAAAGTTACACTTCAAGGCACTTTTTGGAGTCAAGGTTGGGGAAATTGAATTGAAATTGAATTGTTGCAGGGTGAATGAAGCCCCCCACCCACCCACCCCTTTGCAAAAATGTGTTCATGATCCCTGGAGGTCTTGGATCAGGTTATAGGTCTCATGAGAAACCAAAATGGCCTTTCGATCGTCTTGGCGAACAGAATGTCGATATCTGATAGGTCAAAGACGTACAGAGGTTTTGTAGTTCTGAGGTGATGAAGTCTATTTTCTTTGCTTTCTGTATGCTCTGTAGAAGAACAATTAATTGAACTTTTTATTTAAAAATATTTTCCCTGTGATATCACATTATCTCCGTCTCCGTGGATTCCTTCACAATCATTTTCTTCTACTTCACCTTTTTCTCATTTTGCCGTTTTCACCTCACTTTCTGCCAGTTATTACTTTCACCTCCCGCGGCCATCATGTTTTCGTCCGCCTCATTATAACCACCATCATCTTCTTCTTCTTCTTCAAACCCTGCCTCTGTTCGTCCTCTTGCGGTGGTCGCTTTCTCATTTTTGTACCACATCCCTCGCCATGGCAACGGAGACAGAGGAAACTACATGACAGCAGCCTGCACACATGGATAAACTCGACTAAAAAGAGACTCTGGATGCTTGAAGATCCAGAAAATGTTTATTTAGTTAAAATGTCTAAATGAGAGCTACACCGAGACTAAACCAGGACTGAACCAGGATTATATCAGGACTAAAAGAGGTCAAAACTGGATCGAAAGGGCTAAACTAAACCAGGGCTAATCCGGGTCTAAAACAGGACTAAATCATGTCTTAACCAGGGCTTAACTAGGACTAAACCATGGCTAAATGAGGTATATGCATAAGCTCGACAAGATGCTTGTGCTCAGGGTTAGACCAAGACTAGACTAATACAAAACCAGGACTAAACTAGGACTAAACTGTGCCAAAACTAGGATTGCCTAAACCAGTTCTAAACTTGGCGTAAAGGGACTATACCGGGACAAACTAAGACTAAACCAGGCATAAAGCAGGGCTACCTAGAACTAGAAGGACTAAACCAGGTCTAAACTTGGCCAGTAAAAACTCTGGATGCTTGTAGTGAGAGAAGAAAAAGACAGAAATTAGACAGTGTGGAAAAAGGGGAACACTGGGTAAAACAGAAGTAGGTCAGTTGGGATCGGGCGATGAGTTTAGCATAAATAAATAAATAACATGGGGCTGCAGTAGAAAGGCTGGATGTAGGTGAAAAGCAAGTGAATGAACAGTACTGGACCAAGGCAGATGTTTTGACCTGGACAGACTCAATGTAAAGAGGGCATATGCTGGCTGGCCACTTTATTAGGCACATCTGCTGCCGGGGACTATACACCATACTGGATATTTGAGATAACATATACTCGGATTGTCGTCATCATTAGCACACCCATCTCTAGGGTTTACAGGGAATGGTGTAAAACGGATACAATAAGGTATACCTAAGAAAGTGAACTATTTAAGTGTCTGCAAGTCCAAGAAAACCAGGACTAAACCAAGACTAAACCAGAGCTAAACCAAGGCTAAACCAGGTCTAAACCAAGACTAAACCAGGTCTAAACCAAGACTAAACCAGATCTAAACCAAGGCTAAACCAGGTCTAAAACAAGACTAAACCAGGTCTAAACCAAGACTAAACCAGGTCTAAACCAAGACTAAACCAGAGCTAAACCAAGACTAAAACAGAGCTAAACCAAGACTAAACAAGAGCTAAACCAAGACTAAACCAGATCTAAACCAAGGCTAAACTAAGACTAAACCAGGACTAAACCAGGACTAAATCAAGACTAAACCAAGACTAAACCAGAGCTGAACCAGGACTAAACCAGCACTAAACCAGGATTAAACCGGGTCTGAATCAGGACTAAACCGGGTCTAAACCAGGACTCAATCAAGACTAAACCAGGACTAAATCAAGACTAAATCAAGACTAAATCAAGACTAAATCAAGACTAAACCAGGACTAAATCAAGACTAAATCAAGACTAAACCATGGGGCCAGGACCAAAAACAAAACTAAACCAGGTTTTGCTGACCTCAATACTGTGTCAAATTAATATTGTTATTGTAGTGAGCAAACCAAAATCTGCATATATCGCTTTAACGCCCTGGGCTTTATTCTGACATAGAATTGAACAGTTTGAATCATTTCTTTTTGCTAAAGCTGGGGACACACTACACAACTTCTCCAGACGTTCGGGATTTTGAAAAGACTGGGGTTATAGTCTACAGGACTGGACTCAGTAGGTCTACTGAAAGACTGAGGTAACATGAGAGCGCACACGCTACATGGCTCTGTTTTAATGGTCCCGTTTAGCTTGGGTATATCGCAGATTTTCATGCGGGTTATTAGTAAAATTACTTACTTTGACTGTTTCTTTGCTCAGGCTAGCACTCTCCCACCCTAAAACAGACACAGGCGAGAGGCTGAAGTCAGCTGATCAGCACTGGAGAGAGGTCCTGTGCTGATTCTTTATCTGGTCAGGTCAGTAAACAGTCCACACTACACAACTACGTTCAGAATGTTTGACTGTGACTGGAGTCTAGTCACGTCTTTCCTCGGCACACACAGATTTGAGTCGTTAACCCACACACACTAACTGACTGGAGTCGCTACAACTTCCTCCAACTACTGACAACTACTGACAACTACTGACAACTACTGACAACTGGACAAGACTCGTGCAAAAGTCGTGTGTCCCCAACTTAATGTGTTGTGTTTAAAAAGATTTAAATAATTTAGTTCTTCTTTGGTCTTGTTTTAGTCCATGTTTTGTCCTTGTTTTGTCGATGTTTAGTCCGTGTTTTGTCCGTGTTTTGTCCATGTTTTGTCCGTGTTTTGTCCATGTTTAGTCCATGTTTTTTCGGTGTTTTGTCTATGTTTTGTCTATGTTTAGTCCATGTTTTGTCAATGTTTTGTCCATGTTTTGTCCATGTTTTAGTCCATGTTTTGTCCATGTTTGGACTTGCATCAATATATTGCAAAAATCTGAATATTCAACATTGAAAATCAAATGTTTTTCTCATATTGTGCAGCCCTAGTTCCAAATACCACCCATGTCAACAATTACATAGAAATTGTCTGCCTGAGACGGTGGACACTCAATGGACAGTTGGTCACAGGGCTGACAGAGAGAGACACACACAGACAAAAAAACTCTTCACTCTGACATTGACTATAGGAGTAATTTAGATTTCACTGTTTACACAAAACACAACATTCTTACCATATATCACAATAAAATAAAGCTATAATCATTGACATGGACCTGCTGAGCCATATCTCACAATGATACAGAATATTTTAATAATAATAATAATTTCTTCCACTTTTTTGAATGATTTTGCTAACAGACTAACCAAACAAACCCTCACAAACCCTGGCATTGTAAGAAAGTTTAATTTTGTGTATAAACTCACACAACACATTGATGATTCATACAACAGCCTGGGAACTGGGCTTGAATGTGAATGCAGAGTCATTGAGTTCAATTGAAAATGACGGCGGATCTAACCCAGTGTCACTGCTTCTGGTTGTCATGGAAATATCAGCGTATTTCTGCTTCTTGTGGTAATCATCTTCATCAGCGGCATCAGAAGAAGGCGGCAAAAGCGTGGAAGAGAAGAAACGGCTGGATATAAGATTGAGGCTGTGTCCAAATGTCATGAGATTAGGGTGGTCATGAATGAAAAAGTATGGCACTCAAAATTTCTCACAAAGCATCATGAAAAGTAGCACAGTGGCACAGTGTTCACCCTGGAACTCAAGGGTTGTCGGTTTGAATCCCCATCCAAGCACCTATTGTCAGTGTGTCCCTGGACAAGACACTTAACCCATGTGGTTGTGTGACTGATGTTTGGTGGTGGTCGGAGAAGGCACCAGAATGGCAGCCGTGCTTCCGCTGACTGCCTCAACCACTGTGTGACTGTGGAGTGAAGGAATAATACTTGCAATTATAAAAAAGTGTTTATTATGAAAGATAGGCAGCCTCTCAGCCAAAGAAATAATCTGAAATAATCACAAATAATTTCAAATGGCTTTTAAAGTTATATTCAGCACTCAAGGTATGTCTTTGGGTACAGTAGACAGTGGACTCTATAGCTTGTTGCAGCCATTAGCCTAGCCATTTTCGTCAGGTTCCTATGTGGGACAGAGCCTCTTGTGGGGCTTTTAGATCACCACACCATCAGCTCTCTATCTCACACACACACACACAACTCAATGGATATGAACTACTTCTGAAGATAATCAAATGATTCAAACCGTGCAGAAGAATAAGAAAAGATAGCCCTTTATTGCTTTATAAATGATGAGTCCACCTTGACCCCAATTAGACCAGCACCATCGGGTCATTATCATCTCTCTTACAGTGAAAAGTTAGAACTAGACTTGAGTTGTGAAAAACCAATTTTTTTAAACAGAGGATGTCCTTGAGTCGTAGCCGCCGCCGGTCTCTGGAGACAAGCATCAACGCAACTGAAATATTAATTAATAAAACCACACTATTATTTTATATTCAGTGGTAATGCTCTGTACTCAAAGTCCATAAAAAAACCCCAAAGGCATCCGGCAATAGTGAGAAAATCTATTTATCCTTAGAGTAAGCAATCTACATAAAAGTAATACAACGTCAATAGAAACCCTTGAAGCGGTAGTCTGGGGGTTTTCAAGTGTCTTGCTCAAGGACACAACAACAGTATGCACAGTTTTAGGACAGCCATTCAACCACTGAGCCACAGCCGCCTGATATTTTTATTATATTACTTTATTCATCAACTTTTGACCAAAAATCTACTATTGTGGTAATGTGTCCTTGGAGCAGTATGTAAATGCATAATAAAAAAAAAAAAGCCTTTATGACTAACATATTTAATTCATTTGACTAACTTAACCCTTAACCAATCAGGACATATATTGATAAATGGGTGTTAAATACAGCTCTAATGGCTGGCTATTTCTTTGTATTGTGTTGGTAATGATGTCACTAGCAGCAGGGCTAAGGTTCACCCTCCAGAGACCTTGAATATCCACCTCATTTCATGCCAATTTAACCATTACTTTATAGGATTTCACACACAGGAGAGGCCAAGTGACTGACCGATATCAATGATTGTCCCTACATGCCCTACAATCACGTAATTTACCCCATTGCATTCAATGATAACCATATGCTTTGCTTACTGATTATTTTTTTTCTTTGCAGAGCTCCCCTACAGTTTTGCAGAATAGCACCTAATCCTAATACACCAAAATAATTAAAGGAATGGACTTTATCATAATGGTACTTACAAAAATGCCAGGCCTCCATCAGTGCCATCACATTAATGTGAAAGCCAGTTTAAAAAGCAGTTTGAGATCCCTGTTATTCTTGTAGGTGGGTTTTTTTGCCAAGAGGGTGACTAATTTGATTGTTGAGGATAGCTGTATTATCTGGTGCATATAATCACTCAAAATACTTAAATGAAATATCAGATGATGATCATGCACTTTTAATTGAATGATACAAAAATAAAATAAATAAATAAAAAATCTACGAAATCTTTACTAAGAAGTGACTTCACCGTAGACCCCAAAACTACACAATGTCAATTCTGTTAGCTCTGCCTTGTTACCAATCTTAATGTAATATCATAAAATAAAATATATTTTTTAACTAGAGAATATCCTATCAACTATGGCTAGTCCAAATAATCTCAGAAATCACGGTCCATTTCAACAACTACATTTTGCTCTATTAGGGATGGTAAATGGCTAGTAACCTTTGAAAATGATTGCCACAGTGGCTCTTCAGAAGTTAATGTCAAGCCCATAATGTTCATTAGATTAGCCATGCTCCCTGCAACCTTTGCTTATTAATACTTCGTATTTCTGAATTGTTTCGTCATCCCCAACAGAATTTTTGTTGACAGTTGCAAGGTTTTTTTTTGTTTTTTTGTAAAGAGCACACCTTCAGTTGCCCATTCAAAGGAAAATCACACAAAAACTCCTCTTTGTAGTGCAAATCACCTTTATTTATTTGTTTTTTTGGAACAGACAGAAAGCTGAAAGCAAAGGGAACAGACTAGGCTTCCCTCCAACAGAAGGCCAACAGTGCATCTACAGCTATTAGGATGAAAACAATATTAAAAAGAGCACTCTCAATGGGTTATTTAAGGGATTAGGACTTTTGCAGTTATGATCATATGCACTGGCTATTTCTTCATCAAGCCAATATAGTCTTTAACATTTTACTTTTTATATATTCATCCATCCATTTTCTTCCGCTTGTCCGAAACCGGGTCGCGGAGGCAGCAGTCTAAGCAGGGAACTCCCACCTTCGACCACCGCCCGATCCACATTGCACCATGGTACCTCCCGCGGGTGGTGGGTCCACAGGAGGGGAGGCCCTATTATGCTAAGTTGAATTATCTGAGCATGTTTTAATGTTCTTTTCTCAACACAAACATACCTGGAGTTTTATTTTGTTCTAGTCACGCATGTTCGAGTAATTCACACATGCTGAGGCGCTAAGCTTCTCAAGAGCTGAAAACACTTCTACTTAGCCTTGCTCCTATGTGCCATTGTTTGGATTGTAGTGAACTAGGTGTGAAGTAGGGAGGAAAGAGGGTTTTAAAGGGATACTTAATCTAATCTACTTTACAAACAACTCCTAAAAGGAAGACTTTTTGAAATAGGCCATTTTTAACTTACATTATACAATGTGAAATGCTAATCTAGAACATTATGTATTCAAAATGTGAAAAAAAAAGAATACACATATGGGCCCTTTAATCATGAATCAAATGTCCTGTATTCCTAACAGGTGTACTGGCTAGGTCCCATTCTTGGTGGCATCCTCGCTGCTGGCCTTTATGAATACCTCTACTGCCCTGACCCTGAAATCAAACGACGCCTTGAACAAGTTTTCCAAAAGGACCAATCGGGAAAATACAAGGAAGTGGAGACTGCTGAGGACATCACGATAAAACCAGGCTCCATCCATTCAACCCTGGAAGCTGAGAAGAAAGATCCCTTCCCGGACATGACGGGGGATGTGTTGTCGTCGGTATGACTATCACGTGCACTGCAAATAGAGACCAATCTGTAGCACACACAGACTATCAAATCTAACTTACCGGGGCTTGAGTCTGTCCCTTCACAATGTCCGGGAGCAGAATACGAATGGAGTCCTTATGCAATTGAGGTGCACCTAAAATATCCACTTGTGTCCATAATACAAACAGCCAGGTCCTTACACTGAATTATGGAAGTGCTGGAGAGTTTGAGTGCAACCATCTCTGGTTTAGATTTGGTTTAGACTTAATTCAGACTTGGTTTAGACCAGGTATAGTCTTTTTAGGTGTATTCCTAATTCAGTCCTTGTTTGGGTATGGTTTAGACCTTACACTTCATTTACACTTTAATCCTGGTTTAGACCTGGCTATAAACTTTTGTAGCTTCTACAGGTTAATAGTCCGTCCTTGGATTACCCATATTTACATTTACATATTACAGAAATACCTCAATTCTGTACAGCCATGTAAACAGCCTACCCAGAGAGTCTACTGGGACTCACAATGACAGCAGCATTGTATTGGGAAATAGATGTGGGGGTCAACCAATTACGTGAGGTCGGCACAGTGAATCGGGGTGCTCAGGAGGAAAATGAGCCCTTGTTATTTGGGGATTAGTGTCACATCGACTCCATGTAGCGTGCAGGTTCACTGTGTGATCGCTAAGTGCATTAACAGGTAGGACAGCAACGTAGGACAGACAAGACAAGCTTCGTGACTGTGGTATTAGATTGCTCTCTATTTACAGTGCAGACAGATGCCAGTACTAGGGCTGGGTGATATGACCAAACATTCACATCACTCTCACTGTATTGTAAAAATTGTTGTATATATATATTTTTTTTGTAACACATTTTCCTCAATTTAAATGAAAAGTGCCGTAAACATATGAATGCATGTTGCTGTGGTAGACATTGATTTTGTTTTTATACTGTCTTAAATCTAACACACAATGCCAGTACAAGATATAGAGGCTAATATTCAAAAGGGAGTTAGCTCTTCAAAAAAAATAAAGGTTGTAATGGAGCAACAAGAGACAAGCTAAAATAGCTCTTTATGGTGTGGTATTGTATGGTATATATAACTGTAATCAGTCTATCACCCAGCCCTAATGACTACTGTACATTGATTTGATTTTTTTTAAATGCCTGCATGTAAGCTGTTCTGTTTGTCAAAATGCATTTTGCATAATTGTTTAATTTATTGCTAATAATTACTTAGTAAACCCAAGCTTTTTTGACTGAATGACAATATTGATCAAGATGATATTAAAATGATGTTTTACTAAGAAATGTGGTCTGTGATTCATTCATTTTGGCAACAAACTAGCAACAAAGCATAGAAGACACGCACTATACAAATGTAATCACTGTAAATTGCACATTGGGTTTGTGCAATTGATGATCAAGAAAGACAATCAGTCTGACAACCAAAGATCCTCAGCACAAATTTGAGAGATGTCTGCCACCTACATTGCTGTAGGCGCAGAATGGCAGACTGCCCCAGGGCAGCTGTGGCTAGACAAGCAGCTCACCACCACCAGTGTATGGAATAAATAAATAATGTAATTGAAAAAGTGTATTTGAGTGTCCTAAAAAGAGCTGTATAAGTACCAACATTATTCTTAATATTATTATTATTATTATTATTATTATTATTATAATCACATGTTCATTATGATGAAGAGGATTGTGTAAAGTAAAGCCACAGAACTGCAGGTGTGTAATGAATAAAGGAATGTTTAAGCCTCCACAACAGCCAGCAGGAGGAGCCATTTTAGTTCTGTTATTTCCCATTACACAAACACAATTGGAATTTTTGCCCAAAACAAGAATCCCAGGCTATTCTACTGTTGAGGTTAATGCTCACTGACATGTATGCCATTGACTATTATAGTTGGATAGTAACCTGTGTTGCGGCCTTGGTACACAGTGTGACATGCATCCGACTGACGATAAGAGCCCGTTCCAATCACACAGCGAACATAGTTTATAGACAAAATATTATAGGCCTCTCCAACTTGACATCTACGAATATGCAAAACATTAAATGATTCACCGTTTCACATTGAGTTTACAACTACGACCTTGATCAGAATCCACCTCCAGAAATACCCACCAATCTTATTTATTTCCCGATTATCTTGACCGAACCCAACTTTACAATGTCTCCCTATGGCCAGATAAATGTCCACCATGTATGCTCTGTATGTGAGTAGAACTCGTTGTGTAATCTCATTCCCCCAGGCAGAGCACAGGAAATGAGCCTATTTGTGATACAAAATAGAGGTAATCTGTTATGTCTACACTTTGTAAAGAAACAGGTGCAATTCAATCTTCTCTCTGTCTGGACTGCACAGGAAATCATCAGCTCCACTCATCCTGCTGCTGTATTGCACTGTGAAGAGAGAAGACCATGAAGATTAAAAGCAAAGTCGTTTTTACTCCTGGGTTGTTTTATGTTGTGTTGGACAACAGCAGCACCTACTGGACACAGCGGTCATTGCCATTTGTGAAATCAGATTTGTATTTCTCCAGGGGAGGGCAGCCACGAGCCTTGGATGTGAACGTAACAGCACTCTATCCAAGGTGCTCATTGATGGAGTATAATGGGGCTTGTCTGGGATAAAGCCACACATTCTATATATATATATATATATATATATATATATATATATATATATATATATATATATACACTTATTACATGAAGTCAAAGATGTACCTACAGTAAATTTGTGAATGTAATGTTTGTAGGATGTGATTGCCAGAGCCTTGCGCCACATTGGAGCTTACCAGGAACTTAACAACACAGAGCAGGTAAATGTTTGCTTAGGACCATAGACTAAATGTACTCAATGTTTACAATACCTGCTAAACTTGCATTATTATGTTCAGGTGCAAGCACTCATAGATGAAGAGATGTGCATCAACTGTGGCAAATGTTACATGACCTGCAATGACTCGGGATACCAGGTACATCCCTTAAAGGAAATGACAGCTATCACTATTTCATTTGATATTATAATGTCTTTTTTTCAGGCCATAACTTTTGACCCAGAGACCCACCTCCCGTTTGTGACAGATAGCTGCACTGGTTGTACTCTGTGCTTAAGCGTGTGTCCAATCATAGACTGCATCAAAATGGTTACAAGAACAACGCCCTATGCACCAAAGAGAGGAGTGCCCATCAGTCCAGTCTGCTAATGACACCAAAATTAATTAACATTAAGGATGCATGAAATAAAGATGCTAATAATTCTGTTCATTAGTGTGCAGAAATGTATCGTGTGTTGCACAATAAAAATGTCAAATAAATATTACATGAATGCTTTTCCTAGTCAAAGCATGTGATCTTGTAAGCAGACATTATTGCAATTATGAAAATATAGGCAATACTGTAGATGAGGTGTAGAATGTATACAAGTGTTTGTGAAGCTGTATGGTAATTAAACCTGCTAAAATGCCTTACTGACAAAATGCTTTCATAATTTCTGTTGCATGGGTTATTAGAGCTGAAAATAAATATTTGACTACAAGGCTTTGAAATGACTTAAGAATAATTTATTTATATTTATAGAAAAAGTTAGTCACAAAATGTTTTTTGCGTAAAGCTGCTCTACCTGATTTTGTGACTGTAAAAGTGATTTTCCTAATTCCTCTCTTTTGCGACCCTGTATCACAGTCTCACACAAACCAGGAAGTGTGTACACCAGTCAGGAAGTATGAGAATAACATAGCAGAGTTGACTTTTAATTCTTTTAAAATTAAAAATTAAAATAGTTCTGATAAAGCTGATAGATTCTAGTTCTTAATAAATAATGGATGTATCGACCAATCAGAGCGCTCCTTTCCTGTGGAAGCCTGTGATTGGTTAAACAGTTCCTTCCCTCGCTCTAAAATAAAAAACCTTTAACACAGCCCACAGGTGACCTCATAGTCATTCTCTGAAGTAATAATTGAACTAAATAATTATATATTTTTTTTAAAGATAAGCTTTAAATTATACTGTTTTGCTTAAATTGCTTTGTTGCCTTGGATTTGACTAAGCTGTACATTAACATTCTACTATTTTAACTTATTTATTCAAACAAAAACAATTGTGGGTTTTAAGACACACACAACAGAAGCTGAAGCAAGGACCTAAAAAATTCCCTAATGGTCCAAGGATTTTACCTCTAGAGTTTACTTCACTTACTATAAACTACACATGCAAAAAGGTAGGTAAAATTATAATATATTATATCAGTCAATAATGATTTCTAGACATTTCAAATGATGCATGTGCAATGACTCCTATTTGTCTCTGGTACTTTAGTTTATTTATATTTAAAAGTATAAGTGGGATTGTGTGTTTTGTCTCTCTCAGTCCACACACATGGCTCGTCTAAGTGAACGCCTTGTTTCGATGGGATATTATGATGAAAATAAAAAACCCCGAGTGTCGTACAAGGAAAAAAAAAACAGGTAACAAAGTGTATGTTTGTATCTATGTGCAGGTGTGTTATTTGGCTGGACCAATAAAAATATTTGTGTTTTATATTACTAGAATTTTTCATCATCATAAAAAGCCAAGATGCAATCAGTTTGGCCCCTCCATCTCTGACCAGGGTGTTGTTGATACCAATGAAAGGAGAACTCACACATCATTCAGCTCATCAAATACATTGATTTCTGACTGTTCCACATTGTCATCAGACATATCAAGAACATCTATTGGTGATGGATGGGAACCTCCAACACCTTCTGAATTATCTACTTCTACACCTGTTGTGGATGAAGTCGGAGACCAACCTGGCAACCCAGTGACACAATCTTCAGAAGAAACAGCACTTGCTTATGACAACAATAATGAGCAAACCCCACAGAAATGTAAAGTATTTTTTATGATGCAAATATAATATAATAATTTACTAGGCACTAAAATACTTTTTCTTTTTATAGCGTTTCTGAGGAACATTGGCGTGATACTTGTAGTCATCCTTCTGATAGTTGCTGCATCTTTCAAACCAACTGGATGTTTTTACCAATTGAATGCCTTGAAGACGATATATTGGAGTCCAGGGTCCAGTGAGTCTGAGTCTTTGAGGATGGTTGAGGGAAAACTAAAGCAGGTGCAAGTAGAACTGCACTATCTGAGGAGCAGGCTGCTGCCAAAAGGACTTGCAATGCCCAATTTTGCACTGGAGTCACAAGGTAGGAAATATGAGAGACTTCAACTTCTATGCTGTTTGATGCTCCTTATTTATCAACGTAGTAATGGTTCGTTCTAAATACAAACATCTCAGGACAACAATGAAACACAATATAATACTATAAAAAAGTTCTTATTTCTGTTTGTTCCTTATAGGGGCCCGTGTGATACATGCTCACCCACCACAAACGTACCGCTCTCCTACTCAGCCTCCACTGATGATGTTTCTGGGAGTGCCTATATGGTACCCACTGAACTCACCCAGAACTGTTATACAGGTGGGGTCATCTAATCTATGGTGCAATTATCAGCCTTATGTTTAAGCACTTTTTTACATTTCAATCCTAACTATTCACTGTATTGGGGCTTGCATGGTCTCATACTGCATTTTTACAATTTCAGGTCATTATGAGGGCTGTTAAAATATTATTTGAATCCTTCCCCAGTTCTGAATGGTATTAGCTTACTATTTTTGCTCTTCTCTCTTACCTTTGTCTCTCTTTTGACCCCAGGGCCACACAGAGTCACTGGTTCCTGGTCACTGTTGGGCGTTTTCGGGACAGCAAGGATTTTTGTTCATCTCCCTGTCTCAACCAATCAGCTTTTCCCATGTGACACTGGGACACATCTCCAGGGAACATGCTCCTCCTGGATTCATGTTCAGCGCTCCACAGGATTTCTCTGTCTGTGTAAGTGGTGGTGGGAAGTAATACAATAACAGTACATTGTGAAACATTACAAACTGGACCTTTGTCTATTACAGGGATTTTTATCAGAGGATGGGGAAGGAACCGACCTGGGAACCTTTACCTATGATCCTGATGGAGAGTCTTTCCAGACCTTCAAACTGCCTGTGAGTACATCAGCATTAATCCAGCTAGAGTTTCTGTAGTTCAAGTCATTAAGTGGAATAACTGCTTGGAGCTACCTGAAATGTTCAAAACCACTCATTATCCAGGGCTTGATAAGCGCAGGTATTGTAGAATACTGTTTATACATGTTAGGCTGCATTATGACAGGAAGGCCTACAAATGAACTCAAGAAATGGATAAATACGAGATCTTGCTGACCTGCAACTGTCTTTTTCAGGGTCCCACTCTGACTTATAGATATGTAATGCTTGAAATTCTGAGCAACTGGGGACACCCAGAATACACTTGTGTGTATTCCTTTAAGGTGCACGGATATGGTGAATTGTGAAAAAGACTCTGAATTAATTATTATATGTTCATTAGCCTATGTATGTGTCAATGTGTAGCCTACATATGATCTTTGTTTGAATTATTAATAATAAAAAAGACATTTATACAAGACAAAACAGCAGTTTCTAGTTTGTACAACCTGGTAAGAAATAGGCTACTTAAGTAGGCTTACTTTAAACGTAAGATCTGTTTGTTTGTTTTTGTTCAAGGCATGGTAAAGAAATATGAATTTACTTGTTGTGACAATAGCCGCCTCTTGTCGAAAGGTGGCGGTAATGCCTGTGATGTGGCTATCTACCACCGGTGCCATTAATAAACGGTCGGGAAGAAGAACGCCCATTTTTTTTTGTTGCACCGATCAGGCATCGAGGTGTGCACAAATATCACCAGACACCGAGGACAAAGAGCTGCGATGGACGGGTAATTCAGCTTTTACTGCGCCAAATCTGTCCGCCTTCTTTTCCCGGCTATGTACGCTAATATAAACATCATAAATACGTTGACGTATTTGCATGCTAACCAATTAGCTCTGCAATACCATGATGCTGAAGTTTTTATTGCGGTAAACATGACGTTAGCGAGCTGCCTCGTATCAGTCTGCAGATGAAGGCCAAAATGATCCTATGTGACTTGTTAGTTACTATAACACACAGGAAAAATGTTAAAATCTTCTCGTAATTTGAGTCATGTGATTTTTGTTATATAACGCTAATGATAAAGATTTTGGTTCTGATACAAAGGGGCCACATTTTTTCGTGCATTGTCGGACACGCCAATACGTCTTGTTGCCATAGAAACCTCTGTGAAGCAGTGAAGCAGACCCGACTGATAATAAAAACATTAATTTCAGTCATTTTGGAGCATGAAAACACTAGTTGATTATATTGGGGGTTAATTGTGTTATAAATAAACTACAATTATATGGTCAGAACAGACACATATTTGCAACCGTAGTATTGAAAATGATCTAATGTTTAATTTCATAATGTGTAATTTGTGCGTAATGCTAATTTAGTACTAGTTACCCTTTTAGGAGAGTGGGTCATTGTGACTTAAAACTCTGTGATACTTTTTCCCTGACAGTGATGTTGCAGTTGGTGTAAAGGTAAGCGTTGTTACGATATTTTTTCATAAAATCTATATAACTTAACCTTGGTATTCAGGTCATTGTATGAAGCTTCAGTCATTACTGTTGGATGAATACCGTTTACTGTATAGTTATGGTATTAGGCAAGGCAAGGCAAGTTTATTTGTATAGCACAATTCATACACAAGGCAATTCAAGGTGCTTTACAGAAAAGACAGTTAAAGAACATAATACAATTAAAAACACAACAATAAGA
>JAVQKC010208845.1:0-20017 GCA_036025475.1 Philypnodon macrostomus | reverse complement strand
TACAGCAAGCAAGCAAATACAAATATAAATACATGTAATAAAACTGAACTTAGATTAAAAAAAATAAATACAAATTAAGTTAGGCTTGATAGTCAATAAATAGTCTTGGTCAATAATCAACTTCATCGTCTATCTGTATCTATTGTTTTCAGCGGACTCGTGGGGCTGGATGGACTGGATGCTGCCCACTCTGCTGGTGTGGCTGCTCAATGGGATCTTAGTGTCAGGTGTCCTCATCCGACTCTTGGTTTATGGAGAACCTGTGACCAGACCACACTCCGGGTCCTCTGTTCTGTTTTGGAGACATCGCAAACAGGCTGACCTTGACCTAGCTAGAGTATGTTTGTATAATTATTAAAAAATGTGTGTTTATGTTGACATCTAATGCTCTATATATATCTCTTTCCCACCATTAATTTATTGCAATTGCTATCAGGAGTGGACATACATTGTGTTTTTGCAAAGACTTGCAATTATCATCAGCATTATAGCAAAATAAGTATTGTACCAGAAATATGGTTCTTAAATAAGCTTTTTCTTTGATTTAAAGGCAAGAAAACCCACAAATAACTCAAATAAAAAAACAACTCCTACTGTGGATAAATATTGTGAAGATGGATGTTCTACACAAGTCTTTATGTGACTAATCAATTTTTATCTAATACCTTCTCAGGGAGATTTTGCCCAAGCAAGTCTGAACCTGTGGACCTGTCTAAAGGCTCTCGGTCGGCCCTTGCCTACCTCTCAATTGGATTTGGCATGTGCTGCTTTGTGGTCACTGTTGCGTTTCTGCCTCCAACGCCTGTGGGTGGGCCGATGGCTGGCTGCTAGAGCTGGGGGACTGCGCTCTGACCGCCCCCTACAGGAGGATGCCTGTAAGAGCAGCCGTGATGCTGCTTTGGTTTACCACCGCCTGCACCAGCTTCACATGACAGGTCAGTGTGTCCAAAAATCAGTTTAAGTAATTTTATATAAGTACTAATATTATCTTGTATGTTTGGTATATAGGTAAACTGAACGGTAGTCATCTCTCTGCAATTCACATGGCCCTAAGTGCCGTGAACCTCTCAGAGTGTGCTGGGCCATGTCTGCCTGTGGCCACACTGGCTGAGGTCTATGTGTCTGCAGCTTTACGGGTCAAAGCCAGTCTGCCAAGGATCCTGCATTTCACCTCTGTAAGTGATACAGATGCTTTACTGCTAACATTTTACAGTCTAATGTATTCCTACACTAAGATACTGCATATTTCCCCATTTTAAAAAGTCTGGACCTAATTCTTTTGTGTGTGCTTTTATGTATATAGCGTGTTTTCCTGAGCAGTGCACGTCAGACCTGTTTATCATCCAGTGGCAGTGTGCCTCCAGCGATGCAGTGGCTCTGTCATCCACTCGGTCACCGTTTCTTTGTGGATGGTGATTGGGCAATACGCAGCACACCAAAAGAAAGCATATATAGCCAGGCTGGTAATACAGGTAAGTCCATATAATGTACAGGTGTAATACTCATAATGGTAGGTGATAGTCTACTGTTGTATCATTTATGTTTACCTTTGCCTGACTTTACAGTGGATCCATTAGCTCAGGTGACCCAGGCTTTTAGAGAACATCTCCTGGAGAAGTCTTTATACTGTGTCGCTCAGCCTCGAGGAGAGAAAGGTCCAAACCACAGAGAAGGGTAAGAATATCAGTAAATGTAATGAGAAACTAAACATAAATATTTGAACATGATTTGTTTTCTGTTTCAGGGAGTATGCAGATGCCCTGGAGTACCTACAGCTGTTGATAAGTGCATCAGATGCTGCAGGTGCCACCACGCAGTCCTTTGCTATTGGTTCCAACATGGCAACTGTGACAGGTAAGCAAATACAAACGGGAAGTCTGCAATCTTTATGGCTTGAGCTAAAGATTGATTTACTGCATTAAAGCATTTCCTGTTAATAACTGTCATTTTCTGAACGTGTCAAACAGGCTGTGACTCTCACTCAAAATGGTGGTCATCGGTTGCCGTGGTAATAATCAACTGGCTCCAAGGAGATGATTGTGCAGCAGAGCGACTGTATCCAACTGTTGAACACCTCCCTCGCAGCCTCCAGAACGCAGAGTGAGCCAACGACACACTATCATATATCTGACATTGTTATTTGGATGACAATATAAACAAGATATGGGGGTCAACTAGTTTCTGTTTTTGTCTCTGCCCTCTGTCAGGAGTCTTCTGCCCAAAGTATGTCTAAACACATTCAAGGCAGTGCGTGCTCTCCTGTCCAAACCAGAGAACTGTCAGCTGAGTCTGAGCTACAGTGACAAGGCCAGCACTCTGCTCCGAGACAGTCTCAACCTGGGACCACACTGCCACAGCTCCAACTTAGACAAGGTACCGACAACACTGACACGTAGAGCATTTAAGTCAAACTGATCTTCATCGTTCTTTCTTTATTCAAATGTCTCATGCAAATGTAAGCTGGTATCAAGAGGTGTGTGTGTGTGTGTGTGTGTGTGAGTGAAATTGTTAATACAGAACATTCTAATCAATCCCGCTGTGTCCTACCCTCCGGCGTTCAGCAGATGGTGAATCTGGTGGACAGGTACCTCACAGTAGTTTGCCGTCATGGACAGAGCTGTGGTGCATTGTAGTTGCATTGCATCTGTGTCTCAGTGGAGTGCAATGTACCTGCAGTGCAACACAGAGCTGTGCCACACACTACATAACTACAGAAGAGCTTATCAAAATGCCCTTCAAATTGTTCAAAGTCATTGTTCTAGCTTTAGCTAAGGCTGCTTAATATCTCAATATAACAAACAAAAAAGTGTATCTTTGTTTTTTCTATAGGTTGTCCAGTTGTTATTATGTGACCTGCTCTTGGTGATGCGTACCAGTGTGTGGCAACTGCAGCAGCAAGGGGTGAATGCTGGAGGTCCCACGACTGTAGGTCCCAGTTGTCCAGCAGGGGGCGTGCAGCAGGCTTCACCACCAGAGCTCCAAGGCTTTCAACAAGACCTCAGCTCTCTGCGGAAATTAGCTCACAGCTTCAGACCTGCCATGAGAAGGGTATGTGGAACGGCTTGATGTTTTCACTGTCATTGCATTGTTAGTTTGTTAGTCTGTTGGCAGAATAGCTCAAAATGTAACGGTAATATAGATCAAGTAACTGGAAAATGTCAGTAATGAGCCTTTTTTGATGCCTTTTGAGTGTTTTTTTTTCCAATATGGTCTCCCATTTGTGGATATTTGACTCTTGGAAATATGATTAAATGCCACCAAATATAGGTTTGACAAAGGCAGGTAGTACAGCAAACACTTGCATACAGATTTACAGGCACAGCTGAAGCTTATATTTGCCCAAGTCCAGTTCTCACTGTGTATTCGCCTGTATCACACTCACTCTGTAACACCCCTTTAGGCAAGAATTTAGTAACGATGTTCAAAGACTTCAAAGTCCCCCAGTAGCGTTGAACATGCTCTTTTATGAGTCATTGCAATCTGTTTTCTGTCCATCACTTTGTAGTTGTTTATCCATGAAGCTACAGCCAGGTTGATGGCCGGGGCCAGTCCCACTCGCACACACCAACTCCTGGACCGGTCGTTAAGACGCAGAGCAACACCTGGAGCTAAAACAGGTACGTGCTACTGTTTGTTCAGTTCACTCTAAATTGGCCGTAGTGAATGATGTGTCTTCACCTGCCCATTATTGGCATAGGGTCCAGTCACCTACAATCCCTATTTTGCGAAATAAATAAAAAATATTTTATTTATTATCAGAAGGGTTCTATTAAAAAGTGGGATATAATTAGTTTTAGTGCTGCACAACATGAGATAAACCTCAGTGTTTGATCATTATGTTTGCCAAATAAATACTACATACTTTATTCAATTTGCCCATGTGTAAGTGTGTGTATATGTGTTTAGGATATAGTTAAATGACTGCAAATGGGAGCTGCTTTTTGACTGACATAGTATCATAACAGTACTTGTTCTATTGTGCAGAGGAGTGTGAGACACGGCCAGGCCAGCGGGAGCAAGCGGAGGCAGTCATGTTGGCATGCCGATACCTACCCCCTTCGTTCCTATCAGCCCCGGGACAGAGAGTCGGAATGTTGGCCGACGCAGCCCGCACTCTGGAGAAGCTCGGAGACAAGAGGACGCTCCACGACTGCCAGCAAATGATCATCAAACTGGGCAGTGGCACCACTGTCACCAACAGTTAAAAAAAAAAGTACTGAGGAGGAGCAACTGTACATAGACACATAAAGTCCAACACACAAAAAGCATGGGAAACCTTCTGGCTTTTCAATGTGCAGCTATTTAATCTTTCATATCAAATTGACAAGATTTTGTCCACAGCTACTCAATAGGCTCTTATAAGACATCTAATGTATCATGGGGTGTACAAGCATCCTTAAGGAAATGTATTCTAGAGCCACATATTATGGTCAAAATTTAAAGAAGAGTTGCTCCACAAGCCCAGTATCCCTATTCTGCACTAGCCTCAAGAGGCTCATTTCAAAGACATGAGTAATATAATGTCTTATTTTTTGTTTTGCTGTGTACATATTTTAAAATGTATTTATAATCTTGATAGTCTCGGATTAAGCAGTATTGTGACACAAAAAGAAATGCTCGTCCACTTGGGGCCTATTGTAATTAGGTGGCATTTGTCCAGGCTCATTAAATGTCATTACCATATTATAATGCCATGAGCATTCACAGTATCACGTTATCTCTGTGACCTTTTCTGTAATGTTGGCATATTCTTGTCAACTACGTCAAAACTACAGTATGAACCATTGACTTTTTCTCTGTCTACTGACAAAATGAGCCTAAAAAGTGTCATTTCAATATCATCTTCATACAACACTAAGAAGACTTTTTAAGAGCGCTCTTATATTTAAAGACTGTAGCAGATGAAAAACTGTTCAGGACCAGTGTGTTTATAGAGTCACTAATATCAAAAGACTGAGATGTTGATCAATGTCCAAAACATTTGTTTAACATTTCTTCATCTAATTTTTGTTTATTATGTAAATATTAAAATATTTTGTAAAGAAGACTACAATATGTGTGTTTGTGTGATTGATATCAAATGGAAGTAAATGTAGCATTTTGCTATTGGTCCCTGCTTCATAGCATACTGTAACAATAATATACCTATAGTAATAAATAGTAATACAATAGGCGTCTGAAAACAAAAGACAAAACAGCTGAAATTGTTCATAGCAGCATTGAAAGGTGCTGGTATATTTAACATTGGCGTTACAAAAACATTTCAAACAAAATTATGCGGTTTCAGAGTCCAACCAAAGAGACATGAAAATTGGTAAAACTGCATGCTTCAACATAAAGTAACATTCCCCAAAATGAAACCATCTTCAATGGATTATTTTAATAACATTTTATAAGCAATAACATATTCCATTTTATAGAAAATAAACATCTCTAGGAAATACTATACACAATTATATTAGTACATCACATATTACATTTAAACAGCATCAAATATGTACACCATTAAATAATGAGCTTCTTACAAGAGAAAGATTGGTGTTTAAGTGTTTTATGCTTTAATACTTTTGTCTTGTATTGATATGAGCAGTAGAGTGACCATATTTAGTAGAGTAACAAGCCTACATTTGAGATACACAGACAGGTGCTATGAATCTGGACTGAATGTACATCACTTTTCACAGCTGTGTGAAAAAATCCACTATATATTTTTTTCCAGTAATACATGTAGTTTTGTACTTTACATAGCTATGCAATGACTGAGTGAAAATGTGCCACACAAGGAACCTGCAACAGTCAAATGATGGTACTCAAAGTGCACACAATCGATGAGAGTGACAATCTCTTTTTTGCCTTTTAATTATTTATTTTTTTGAAGAACACAAAGCATGACATATACCAAGGGTGACACAATGATATATAGTCATGATCTACACAAAATACATCTCCAAGGATGAGAGCAATATATTAAAATACTTCTTTTTTGTTACTTTTCTATGAGAATATTTGTAGTTTATTTTTGTCTGATGTTAAAACACAAGTGTTCATACTGAAAAGTACATCCAGTGGTTGGCTGCTGTTGATGTGTGGCGTCTTAAATTGGAGATGCTCTTCCTCACTCGCACAGACACATATGAACATACACACTGATGAGGTGACTGCAGAATGACGACTCATGGCTCACACATTTGCACACCATGCAGGTGGCCAGAGGCTGCTCCTGTCCAATCAGTGTCCGCCAGGTGTCTGAATACGATAGCAGGCCATCCACAGGCAGGACACACTCACATTGCTCACTCTGCATTTCAAACAGCTCCCTGTGCTTTGGGCCCGAGGCACACAATCTCCCACCGAACGGCACTGTCACATCTGCCGCCTGCCCCTAGGAGGGGCTCAGTGGAGAGAACACATTGCCTGGATCGGAGCAGCTATTCTCCATGGAGTCAATCTCCAGGGCCTCAGCGCTCCGAGCCCAGCCTCAGGAACGCTGTGTGCCCTCACATGGTTCTGTTGACCAACCTGCCTGTCCCACCATGTCAGCACCATGCTTTATACACAGGTGCCTGTTTGAACGGTTTCCATCGCCTGCTGAATAGGTGGTGCTTGCTGGGTGGAGGGGTGGCGTATGAGATGAAAGGTTAGAGGTCCTAAAACAGAAGAGCACAGAAGCTGACATTAATCCCATATTAATGTTTCTCTACTGATTATGTTAGTGACTGCTGCTCTAGCTGCACTGCAGAACCATATCTGATGGATGGACCTTGGTCTGTAACTACATCATCATTAAAATAGTGCACTGCGCCTCTCATGAGCACTAAGGATGTTATAGTCCAGGTTAGAGGTATAGTTCTTTGAACACTACCAAACTGTGTGTTCAGCTTGTATGTGAGCAGAAACAGATCTGCACAAAGTCAAGCTGGCTGCAGGCTGCGTCAGAGATGGATGCCTTTCACAACCTCGGTTTTCTCCCCTCACATTATTTCTGTTTATCTTGAATGAGTTGAGTTTAACTCATTTTGTCTTTAAACTCTTGTCTATCTGCAGAGCTGCCTTCCACTGATGTAACCCCATTTCTCTTCTGTTCCCACTAAACTGCAGACTGTTTTCCTCTCCACTGCTCTCTGCCTCAGACTAGTCTGTGAGAGCTACAGGTAACCTGCTAATGAACCTCTGTGGACTCGAGTGTGTGCCGAAAATGCCAAGCTAAGGGCAGCATGTGTTTGCAATTTTTATGTAGTCAGAACCTGAAAGGAGTCGACAGAGGCGCAATAAGTTTGAATTGCAGACATGACACGACGATGGGCCTTTTCCTGTTGATTAAGAGTGTAAATTGGCACAGCAAACACCCCCACACAGACCTTCATATCCCTCTGCTGATGACAGATCTGCCTCTGTTGCTAACAACAATCTGGTACAATGTGGCAGTCCAGGTGAAGAAAGGATCACAGAAAGGATGAGGGAGAATGGGGGAAATGAGAGTTGAACCAAGCTCGAGATGAAGGAGGCTGAGCAGCAGGGGGCAGTGTGCAGATGCAAAACATGTAGAATGAAAATAGAAAAATAATGAGAGCGAAAGAAAAGGGGCAAGAGGCAGTGGAGGTTGGTTGGCAGTGTTTTGATCAAAAGCCTGTGTTTCATTCCAGTCATTCTGAATAGAGACCAAGAAAGAGCTAGAGTGGAGATAGAAACAGACTACTGCCTGAATGCACAGCTGCTCTGGGCTAAATTGGCGTGGTCCTATATTTATTTACACCCCTCTACATTTGACCTTCCTCTAATTGCAGTGTCAATAAACAACCACTAGATGGCATCTGCTCTTAAGGACAGTGATGTGTTCTAAAACTGACCTGTTGTGATTTTGATACTCTTACAGTCATCAAGTGCCCACTAGGATGTTGTAGAACACATAAAGGGCACTACTGAGAGTCCTTACCGCTGCTGCTGGTTGATAGGGCTTAATCCTGTCAAGGTCATTGAGTACATATCGATCGAGAAACTGAAGATCACACTGTGAAGTCTTGGTTGGGTTTGTCACAAGGATGGATGATAGGGCACATGATACGGGCACACCAAGCCCCTGTGCTCTCTTCAGATTCTTCATCTGTTTTACAAGAGCTGACAACACTGTTGTTATGTTCTGCACTGTATCATCTGTCTAGCCATGGTGCCTATGCCTATGATAGCAATGTGTTTTTTTTTGTATGGTGAGAATTGTTTATTTTGACATCACAATCACCAGAGCTAATAAGTCAGTCAGACATTTAAAGCTGCACTACCTGATTTGTGAAACTGTGCAATAAATAACTAAATCAATGTTTTTAGAATTAAAAATTAAAATTTGTACCTCATGTTTAGGACACTTGATGGAGAAGTCGTCTTCGTGGAATGTGCAGCCTGAAGAGAGGACCCAAAATCACAAAAAGAGAAGTCACATTTGGAAATAGACCAACGAGGACAAAGCACAGAATATATTCGCACACATGTCATGCAAAAACCCAGATAAATGAAAAAGCATGGGGTTAAAATGAAAAACGAGCTGGGGCGACGCACAAAGGAAGTGGCGGTGTCAACAGAGCGAAAGGGGACAAGAGTGGATGAGTTGTGAGGCAGGCAGATAGAGCTGGTGCACTCAGCAGGATTAAAAAAAGGGCCCTACGCTGCTCCCTGTGCTGGCTCGGCAGACCTGGCAAGCTTTCTAACCCAACACTGTACCTCCTTGGCATGAGGTAATACAAGAGCGAGACACACACAAAAAGCATATGCTGACATACAGACTAGCCGTTATACTGACAGAAGTAACACTATGGGATATGTTTATGTAATAGCACAGTTCTCAAACTGCCACACCTAGTGCCACCTCAAATGTATCATTGAACTAAAATAAAACCAATCCAAGTCTAAAGAATAAAACGGGCTTAGGTATTAATGCAGAAAAATTTAAATGCTAAATATGGACAACACAGGGACTATGGCAGGCCTAAACCCAATCTAAATTAGTACATGATGATTTAACAAAGACTTAACCTGTTCTAAACCAGGACTACTGCCTCTAGTAGCACCAGAGTCAACTGCAATCACATATAGGGACGGGATGCATTCAGGTAAGCTTATGCCCATTCAGTCCACAGCAGTAGCAGATGGAGGCCATTGGGGTTATGGTCAGTAATGCACATGCTGTGTACACCCCCACTTTCAAATCACCACTTTGCACTGCTCCCTGACCATTTCCCTTACTCTGTGCTCAGATGTGTCTCTCTTCATCCAATAATGCGGCTTCCTGAAGCATTTCCTTCTCTCATTTCAGTATGTGCATTTCTATTAGAGCTTCACGTGATCCCAAGTACTATTGTCAAAGAAAACTGGTGTCTATGCAGAGCTTGTTTTAAATTGTAGGAACCTTTTTCTGATTTCTTTCTTCCTTGATTCCCTTGTCCTCCTCAATTGTCCCCCTTGCCTTTTTATCAGCTGTTGCTCCCATTCAATATTGCCATAGTGTCTTACCTATCTCTTTGGCACAGACATAGTGGTATTTGTTAGAACAGCCTCTCCAGCAGCAGCTGAGGGACGCCCCCACAATCTGGCACTTGTAGCAACTCTGGGGTTAGTGAAAGATTCGGACATATGGACCCACACCAACGACGAGACAAAACAATAATAGTGCAAAGAGGAAAAACAAGAAGAGCATACATTCAGAGAGGGTTTCTCACATAACTTCTGTATGCATACATGTTGATAGTTATTTTATTGTGGCTTACCGTTTGGCCTGAGGTCTTGGCCGCTTCTCTTAGTCCATATAGTCTTCCTGCCACCATAACCACCCCCTTGGTCCAGATAGCACAGTTTTCATGGGCCCAGTGCTCCTTGGCCTCGGCCTCCCCCTGTAGCCGGTGAAAGATACTGTCCTTTTGGTCACTGGCCCCAGAGCTAGAGGTTTTCAGCTGCTGGATCCTCTTGAATCTTTCTCTGAGAGTTATTCTGCGTAGACCTCCTCTCCGTACGATGCCCTCTGACCCCTCTGGTCGCCGATAGCGCCGGTGGCGATGCTGACAAATGCCCTCTGGAGTTGATGAGTCTGTAGTGCTCTCCATTTTTGATTCACCCTCATCTTCATCTTTTGAGCAGTTGCCCAGTTCTTTATTTATGTTACTTTTACTACTACTGGCCTCCTCTGTGTCTTCACTGATTATCTCTGATGTTAAAATCTTTCGTGGAATCTCATCCTCAGTATAATAAGGTCCACATAAGTCACCCAGGTCTCTGTAGTTGGCTGGTTTTCCACATAGGCTACAATTGAGACATTTGTCCATCAGTTCTTTATTTACTAAAGGCCCCTGTAGCATAGCTGCGCTGTGTGGCACTCCCTTGGCCACTGTAAAAGGATTTCTCATTCTAAGTATGCCCTTTTTTCTTCTTCTCTGAAATACAACTGTGTCCTCAGGCTTGTTGACAATGGCACACCAAGATGAAAAGTCTCGGGAGTTGCTAAGTCGCACATATGGGCAGAAAGACAGTTTGGAGTTTTGTGTGACTGGTCTGCGCCTGAATCTTTTCACAGATATGGTTTCTGTCTGTTTGTCTGATACTGTTACTACAGGACCTGCTGCACTTGGCTCCTCCGTTTCATTACTGTCTTTTTCTCTTTGTTCCTTTTCCTCCTTCTCTCTCTCCTCTTTCTCAGCTTGTTCACAGCCCGCTGCCCTGACAACAGCTTCAATCACCTCCAGTGCATCCTTCATCCCTGGTTTTGGTCCAGGTTTTCTGTGGACCTTTATTGGCTTTTCTGGTGTCTGCTCTAATAAAGCTTTCCCTCTCTTTTTGTTGCTTTCATTTGGTGATGGTTTTCTGCCTCTTTTCAGTTTCTGAGTGAGCTCTGTGCTGTTTATCTGAGTGGGTTCACTGATCTCTTGTGTGCTGATCGCTACAGGTACTGTACAGTCCATGTCTATCGTCTCTTCAACCTTCTCCTGTTCCTCTGATGTTTCAACTTTTGTCTCAGTCTTAACCTCACTAACTGCCTCTGTTACCTCCTTTCTTTTCTTCCTTCTCTGTTTTAAATGCATCTCGTGGTTGTTTTTAATTGCCCTCTGCTTTGCTAGCCTTGGCGTTGTAACTATTAGACTATCTTCCAAAGCTGCTTGTGAGGTGTCTATGCTCTCCACTATCGCCCATCTCCTCTTTTTTGGTTTGGCAGACTTTTTAGTGTCCACAGAAGAGACACATGCTGTTTCTTGTGTCTGATCTGTAACATCTACATTTACTGAATCCTGTTGTGTGCTTGACTGTTCATTTTGTCTATTTGTTTCTTCTGTTGTCCCCTGACTAACTTCTAATCTCGCTGTCTCTTCCTGTTCTTTAACCTCATCTACTTTCATGTATGTGCTTTTCCCTTCCTCCACAACCTCAGTGCTATTGGGGGGAGATTCTGTTTCCTTGACAGAATTTTGAGACAAAGCCTTAGTTGTTAGATCATCTGCTAAACTGCTATCTATCAAAGTTGTTTGGTGTTTCTTTGCGCTTGGAGAGGTCATTTTTTGCACTAAGGCCTCATATTTTTGACCTCTGCCCTTCCGTGGAGGGAGTACTTTAGTTTTAGTGGGGCATTGTGGGGGTGCTACAGATGCGTCACTAGTAATGTCTGTTTCATTGTTGTTGGAAATGATTTCTTTGCTTGCAGAGGTATTTCTCCATCTTTTTTGTGAGCCTTGCTTTCTTTTTGGGGCTATGACAGCTATGTCTGTTGGCAAGGAAACCTCCTCTTCCAAAGGTGGGGGTTGAGCTGGTAACTGTTTTGATTTGGGCTTGGGACCGCGTTTTTTCTTTACGGGTATAGTAGAGGGAAGTGGGCTGGTGGTCTTTCGCTTCAGGGGTGCGTCCTTCTCTGCCTGGACTTCGGGAAGTGTGACTACAGGTTTAGATGGTTCTGGTGGTTCAGCTGCTGTATCATTAGTGTTGTTCATCTCAGAAATAGACTGTTCTTCCGCTGAAGGCTCTTTTAGATCAGTAACTTTAGAGTCTGCAGGGATTTTTGTTTCAACAGAGTCCTCGGTTGTTTTTTCTTTTGTCACTTTTTCTTGGGGAGATTTTCTGGATCTCAAAACCATGTTTTTAGTTTCTCTTTGTGGTGCTTTTACTTCTGATTTCTCATCAGGATTCACTGGTTTTATATCTTGGTTTTCTGTAGATTCCACTTCTATAAGAGCCCTCCTTCGCCTGCTCTGCATTCCTACTGAAGGCTGGGTGACTTCTGGTGTGGTCTTGGTTTTAGAAACAGATCCTTTAGGTCGACCCACTGGGGCCTTTGCAGGGGGAGTCTCAGAGGGTGGAGGTATATCTTCAAGCTTAGTGTCTGGGTTTGGGTCGGGTTTTACTATTGGTTTAGGACCAGGTTTTGCACGTGGTTTTGGTCCTGGTTTTTGTTTCACTGCAGGTTCACTGTTTGGTGGAACCTCTGGTTCATTAGCCACAAGCTCAGCTGCTGGTTCTAATCCAGGTTTAACTCCAGTTCTTGTCCCGGGTTTGGATGCTTGTTTAGCCCCCGACTTTACTGCAGGTTTTGGTCCTGTTTTTGGCCCAGGTTTTGACTTTAAACCTGGCTTAGGACCTGGTTTTCTTTTCATGTCAGTCTTGTCTTTGGGTGGCACCTCTGGTGCATTGAATGATCGGGTGCACATTCTTGAGCTGAATACATCAGTTATGGTTTTAGGTGTTGGACTGACAATGGATTCATTTTGCACAAGCTCTGTCTGATCTGAAATCAGTCCTGTTTTGCTTGTGGGCATACAAGGCTTTTGAGAAGGAGAGGGCACTGATTCCTCTATCTTCTCTCCCTCTGTCTCCAAACTGAGCTGTCGCCTCAGTCCTAAACTTGAATGTATTCTCCTCCTGCCTCTGGTGTGCTTACGCCCATATGTCCTAGGCTGAGAAGTTGGGGCCAATGGCTCTGGTTTGGTGGTGGGGGTTACAGCACTGGCACAGCTGATGCCTGGCTCTATGTCCTCATCACCTTTATTCGGTGAGGGTGGGGTGTCTGCCCACGAGGGGGCTGAGGGGAGTATTGACTTTCCGGGCAGTTGTGGCGAGTCTGGCTCCAGCACTTTAGCGTCACTATGATCAATGTGATCCCTGGCGTGAGCGGGGGCTGGTGGAGCCTTGTCATTAAGCGATGAGAAGACTGGCATGGCAGACTCAGACTGAGGAGCAGTGTCACCTATAGCTGATGCTCTGGTTGAAACATCCGACATTGCCGCAGCGTTTGGATAGACAGGAGCAAAGTCTTCTGAATGGTCCGTACTATCAGTTCTACTACAGAGTTCAAGACTAGCTGCATTATTTAAGTGCTCCTCAGTGGGCTGACCATCATTTTCCCCCTCTTCAAGTCCCTTGTCAGCCTCTGTGGACAGTGGAGGGGACAGAGTTTGAGGCTCCTCTTTCTGAATATTCTTGGATTCACCTGCTTCCTCTTCCTTGTCTGTTTCACTGCTCTTGTTTTTCTCTATAAGGCATTCATCCTCAATTTGGGGCGTGGGGGAGGTGTTGTCTGAGCTGTCCTCTTTCTCTGTTGAATACTGATCTTGTTCAAGTTCACCTCTGGATACAAAAGGTGAAGTTTTCTCAGAGCTCTCAGAGGGAGTGGGTGACTCAGATTTGAATGTCTCTGATTTGACTTCTTTGTGGCTGGAGAACGACACACCAGAAGGGGACTGTTCAAGTGAGTCGTATTTACTCTGGTCCTCTTGGTATAAAGAGCTGTCATAGCAGTAGCTTTTGTCTGTTGCCTCCTTGTTTACTTTGAAAAGACCTGGTTCATTCTCTTCTGATGCCCATTGCTCTACATTCTCAGTAGAATTTGTTGAATAAGCATCCCTCTCGAAATCTGTCGTTTTTTCTGCAGCAATCTCATTTTTATCTGTAGATTTCTCTGTCCAGGCGGACTCCTCAAAGTGTTCTTTACCAGGCTCATCAATAGTTTCAATATCTGGAGGAGAATCCCTTTCCTGTTTGAGTGGACTTGATAAAGTAATGCTTGTAGGTGATCTCTCGTCACCTATGCTCTTCACTGGAGTACTCATGCCGTCTCCGCCTTGCACTGATGTACACCTGGCTGGGTCAGGGGTCAGATTGTGCACACCTGAGTCCCCAGATCTAGTGGACATGTCATCGGGAGAAGTTATTGAACATGAAGAGGTCGTATCCAGGCAGAGATTAGTGTTGTTTTGGGCTTGGGCGGGACTCCTGCCTTGGCTGCAGTAGTAGTAACCCCTCTCTAGTTGTTCATCGCTGCTGCTGGAATAGCCTGCCTCATGTAGCTCCATGGGAAGTACCTGGTGCTGGGGTGTTGAGTAGGGGTCTTGCATGGGAGCTGTACCAGTACCACCCCCGCTGCCATCTCCATACAACGGGCTCTTATAATCCTCACTTTTTTTAGATGATGTCCCACTCCCCACACTGCTATTGCTCCCCCCACTGTTCCGTTTCTTGTTCTTGTTTCCGACAAGTGCCTCAGACAGCAACAGCTGCTGGACATTGTTTGAAATGTTCTCGACTTGAGAGGTGAGAGCATTGAGGCTCCACAGGCTGGGGTTGGAAAGCAGCTTCTCAGAAAAGCGTTCTTTCATTGTGGGAAGTTGTGGCGTGGTTGTGTAGCTGTGGGGGGTGCCATGAGATACACTGGGTGAAGGGTGAGAGCGAGGGGGCATTAACATGACATTGGAGCTGCCCTGATCTTGCATGGCAGTAGATGATGATGAAGAAGAGGGTGTCATGGCTGGCTGGCTGTATTGGAAAGACTCTGGATTGGTCATAAGTGGTGAAGGGGTGGAGCTATATGAAGGGGATCGGCCAACTGAGCGTGCAGGGGAGTGGCTGGAGGAGGGGCTACAAGTTTGATAATACTGCTCTGGGGAACGCACCGGCATATCGGACAGACAGTAATTCTGTTGGGCTTGACTGTAGTGTTGGTATTTGGTGAGGGTCTCTTGTGGGTTGGACAGGGCCTGTAGAGGGGGGTGGGGATCATAGACTCTTGATGAGGGCTGCTGATAGCCGTAACTGTTCTGATTCGGCCTATAGGGTCCTTGCTTCAAGTTAATTTGTCTGCTGTATTGTGAGTTGGGGGGAATGTTGTATCCTTTGTACATTGAGTGTGGCATAGGGCTGCACTTTTCTATGTACGTAGATGGGGAGGGGGAGTGCTGAGGGTAGTGCAGGTGACTCTGGGGATACATCAGTGGTGAGGGCGGAGGGTTAGGTGTGTGGGGCTGGTGGTGCGGACTGGTGTAGGCTGGGGTAGAAGGAGGGTGGCACTGGGTTTGGGAATGGCCTAACATGTTCTGGTCCAAGTACTGGGCTGAGCTGAGGGTAGGGGTGCTAGCTTCCATGCGGGCCACTATGTCCTGTTCGTACTGTGATAACTGAGCTGCATCGTCCCACTTCTGCTGCAGGTGACCTTCACTCATGTACTGGGCTGAGTAACTTCCAGCGCCCATGTGGTTACTGTAGCCACCTGGACCCTGCAGATGCTGCCCAGGGGTCTGAGGGGGAGCTTTACCTCCTCTGTAAGGTTTTTTTGCAGGGACCCCATTTCCATTGCCATTTCCTCCGCCGTTTCCAGGAAAACTGGAAAAGGCTTGCTGACTGTAACAATCTTTGGTCCCTCCTCCAGCTGGGGTCATGCTGGTGGGACTGGCCAGAGGATGGGTGTCATAAGTGGGTCGGCTGTGCCCTGGACCGGGGCCCGGGTGTGGTCCTGGGCCGGGGTGTGGGTGTTGGGGGTGGGGATGATGCGGATGCTGTCGGTAGGTCTCGAGTCGGGATAATTCATGGGGCTCCTGCTGGTAGCAGGGCTGGTTGCTGTGGTAACCAGTGCTGCGCTCACGGAAGGACTGCATGTCTTCGTCTGCGTCCAGGGCAGGAGGGGGAGGTGGGAGAGGGGGGAAGGGGGTTAGGGCTCTGAGAAAAGGGACAGAGAGAGAAAAGAAATAAGGTTAGAACTTGATATTACCTTTTATTTGAAATTCATAACACTTATCACCAAAAGTCAAAGAAAATTACAGTCATATGATATTATAGGCCTTGAAATCTTGAAATAAGGAAAAAAGAGTAAAAAAGAGTGAGAACATGGAAAACATAGCTCCTACACAAATCACCCCAGTAGAGTTAAAATACCTGATTGCAGCTAATTTTATTAATTTGCAATCATCTTGCTTTCACAGACAAGAACACGTCCAAACAGAGCCATTTACTTAATCAGACAGTGTCAGTGTGGGGATCAGACAAGATGAATATACTGTATTGCTACTTTTTGCATTGCACTCTTTTTAGCATGAAACACTCCGCAACATTCTATAAGTAGGCTGCTATATATTTTGCCTCTATGTCATTGGCCTACCTGTGCTGCATGTGTGTGTTGAAGATAGAGGAGGTGGGGCTCTATAAAAGGAACACCGTCACCTGGAGACACTGCTCTGAGCTTGTGTGTGTTTGTGTCAGCCAGTTCGAGTACAATATCCCAGCTTCAGCCCGCCCCAGGGACAGCCGTGCCTCCCATCAGACACACACTGGCATTATTCATCTCCCAAACACGCCGGGTTTGTGTGGAATTAGATGTGGCATATTTTTTATGTTTATGTATGTAGGCTCACAGCTTTTGGATATCTTCTAAATACACACACCGTATCTAAAGATTCCCCCAGAGATGTTGTGTCCTGCCTCCTACCTTCCCATCCCCTCGCCCCTAGCATAACAGTGTGCATGTGTGTATGAGAGGATGCTTGTTTACACATTGACCCAAATAAGATACTTAAAAAGGACGAAGAGTTGAGCTCAGCCAGGCCATGCTTGCTAAGTGATGATTGAACTTATAAATGATCAATGATTTTTGGGAGATTCAGTGTTTTGGTGAGTTTGCATGATAAGTATCTCTCCTGCCTCCAAAAGTACTTTCAAATTATGATAGTATTTTATACAAAATTCTGTAAACTTCAAAGAAAGATATACTGGCGTGTATATATATTTTGCTACCTTGTGGTCTTGCATGGATTGTTGCATCAGTGGAACAATTTTCTCGACAATACGTGCACACTAACTAAAACAAATTCTGTTAGTTATTCATTTTTTGGGGGGACAGGAAAATGGGGAAAAGAGTGGGGAGTGACATTTGGCAAACTGTCATGAGCCGGATTCGAACTCACAATGCCGAGGCGAGGACAGTAAAGGCTACCACTACCGCTACCGCTACCGCTAACGCTAATGACTGAGTTAAACCACGGTCCCTACCTTGGGAGTAGTTTTTCTATAAATTTGAAGCTTCCCATTGTGGCTAAAAAAAGCTTAGCATTTTAATCATTATTTAGATATATAAAAAAAAGTATATTATTTAAAATACAAATGTACTGGTTTAGACCGAGTGTGATTAGAACAAGTCTTCTGCTAAAAGATTCTGATTCAGTTCCATTAGTGTGGATGCAGCCTGGCACATCCCATCATGCATTCCTATCACGTTCCTCCCCTTTCCTTTGCAATCCTTGGCATTATGGAGCCCACGAGCTCAGGATTTGTGGATGCAGCTCGTCATGTCGCACAGCTTCCTGCCTCGGTGAGGGTCAGAGAGGAGCCAGCATGGAGGGTACATGCTGAGATCCCACAATACTCGCTGTTGATCTGTCTGTCCGCCTGTCCGCCTGTTGTTGTTTGTATAAGATTGTGATTTTGAGAGAAGACACACATCACTTGAACGCTGCCTTTCACACGACCCCTCTGTTGCTTTTGTGGATTGTTTTTTCTGTTTGTTTTTGTCTCGCTTTCTCTCTCTCCTGTTAGTAGTTTGTTTTCTTAACCTTTTATTTTCAACTAACCTGGATAGTTCTCTCAATGGTCAAGTGTCAAGTGATAAAAAACTAAACCAGGTAAAGGCAACATACCACTGGGACATGGAAAGGGGAATTTGGAAGTAAGAATGGAAAACAATACATGTGAGGAGTAGAAGGACTGATGCTTTACTAAATGGCTTTAAACTAAGACTGCTGCGGTCACATACATTGAAATACCTATACTGTAAAAGGCTAAATATAATATATAATTATACTAATATATAATTAGGGCAGTACAATGTGAGAAAAACATTCAATATTTTGTTAACCATGTTGAATATTGCAATATTGATATTTTGGAGATTTTGAAGCAAATTCACTTATGCAGAAATTGTTTCTTTATTTACCAGAAATAAGTCTGCTTCAAATAAAAACACTGAGAGATTGGCAACACATTTTCATTCAAGGCTCTAATAGGAAAAATCATTAAAATTGTGTAAATCTATGTCAGATCAAAGACCATGTCGTTATTGCGATATATTTCATTTTTTGCAGTACAGATATTGCGTTTGCTGATATTGCGATAACAGTAAGTTTGCAATATATTGTGCAGTTTTACAGTGTGGCCATAATGTATAATACAGACTAAAAATGGCAGTGCCTTTTTCTAAATGTGTAGACAATGTGTCCATGGCAACAATGACACTTATAGGGCTTTGATATTAAACACAGAAACTGAAGATATTGTTTAAAAGACTGGATAGAGAAATGGTGTCCAGGACTAAGGGAATGGTGCTGTGAAGACAAGGGTAAATCTGATTGTTCTGCTTCTTCATAATGTTCAGAGTTGTGACCGGTTACACTTTTGCCTTCATCCGCTCTCTCTCTCTCATCGCATCATCTTCAGAGGCACATTGAGATGGGATTCATTTTCTTTCCCTCCATCACACCCCAAAAAAAAAAACACACAAAAGGAGAAACCGACAGCTCTCTGATTCCCTCAACATTTTATGCCTCAAATCTTTCTCTGCGCCCCGTATATCTGACACAAATAAACATGCACATAGACAAGAGTGAAGTATCTGCTTGTGACTTTACCGTCGCAGTCGTCGCTACACATGCGGAAGGAACGGCCCCATCACACATACACAAAAAGTCAGTCACACTTTACCATGTGAAACGGAAACGCAGGTTCAACCTAAAAACCCCAATCTATAGCATTTTATATGCTCCAAAATAGCACAACACACATCCCAGTGTGAACTCCACTCATCAACATATGCTCTCACCTAGGGCTGGGCGTAACGACAAAAAATAATAGATCACAATTTTGATTTTAAGATATTTTTTGTCTTATATGAAAGACTATTTCAGTGTCTTCATGAAACATTTTTTAAACAACTAATTCAAACTCAATCCAATTCAGTGTTCATCACAACCCTAATTATTTATAAACACTGGCATTGTTACAATAATCAATACAGTCAGTACCACGATTCAATCTGTTATCCTCATATTTCACACCCCTACTCTCACGAATTATACAGTATTTTCAAGCTTCCACCTATGGCTCTCTTGTGCTTTTTTTATCAGCTTCTTGAAGACAGTGGACAGAAGGACATGTCTGCCTTCTCCAGTCTGTGTGGGTGGTTCCTGCCCAGGGGGGGGGGAGAGAGAGAGAGAGAGAGAGAGAGAGAGAGAGAAGGAGGAGATGGAGGAAGCCAATATCGGCTGTGACATTTCTCAGTGTCCCATCGTCATGACACACAGCTGGAGGTCATGCAGGGTCAGCGGCAGCCCGTCACATAGATTATCAGAGAAGACATAGTGTGGAACAAGCCACTCCCATACAGAAGGAAGCTGCATACAGACAGGCAGCAAATAACCACCAAAGGCCATCTGAATGTGAGCAGGTACATGCCTTGGACCACTAAATGTGTTATGCAAAATAGCTTATAAATGAACATACTAGAGCTGCACGATATGAGAAAAACAGTCAATATTGGTTTAATATTTAAATAACTAGTAACAAAAAATGCTTAAAAAAACTAAAAATCAAGATTATTTTTTTTAACTTTTATTAATTTTTTATTATTTGACCTTTATTTAACCAGGAAAGTCCCACTGAGATTCAGAATCTCATTTTCAGGGGAGTCCTAGCCCCAATGGGGAACCTATTGTACATGTTTTTAGTGGTAGGAGAAACCGGA
>JAVQKC010208837.1:0-10342 GCA_036025475.1 Philypnodon macrostomus | reverse complement strand
ATATATACTATCTTAATTTGTGATTCCATTCTGGAATTTAGAACTTTCTGTTTACAAACTTTGAAAGGGTCTATAGAATAGGGTCAGATAATACATTTTAAGCATTTTTGTAACAATTTTTTTTTTTTTTTTACAACTTTAACCTATGAAGAACATTTTGATTTCAGGTTGCAATGTATGTAATGTGTTAAGTCACATTTCTAAAAAAAAAAGCATGTATGTAGAATTGACACTTTTGCAGTCATCCCTGACTCTCCCAACATCATTTTAGAAAACACTGCCAATTTTCCATTTCCTATCATTTACTCATGATGATGATTAGCTCGACCCTTTAGTAAATGTAATACATTTTTTGGTA
The DNA here is from genome assembly GCA_036025475.1 of Philypnodon macrostomus. Lineage (NCBI taxonomy): Eukaryota > Metazoa > Chordata > Actinopteri > Gobiiformes > Eleotridae > Philypnodon > Philypnodon macrostomus. The sequence goes on along the minus strand of JAVQKC010208837.1, from coordinate 9,984 downwards.
CCCCACAACAATAGGGACCAAACTGATGCAGGTAATTTAGAATACCACTTTGGACAATGGCCCAATCACTCTTTACCCCCACAATAAAACATGCCTTAAGTTTGCATTTTATGTGTCATTCTCAAAGAAATGTACAGTGGTTTCCATGACTACCACTTAATTTTATTATACTGCATGTAACATATAGTTGATGGCCATGTGGTTGAGAATCGGTGATTAAAGAGTTAATAAGCTGAGCCCTAAACAATAGCCTTTGTTTTGTTCATTTAAAGTAACTATAACCACTGCTGCCTAATGGTCGTAATCCGTAAATAATGACCCCCACTTCCCTAATCTGGATGCCCCTTCACTCACCCGATTTCCAGTTGTCCCATTGGGGGGTTTCTGAATCCTAATCCCATAAATTTACCCCTGCTCCAAAGCAGTGGCTGTCGAAGTTTTGCTATCTCCGATTCAAGTGTTTGATATTTAGTCTCTATCTATTTACATTGGCCTAAAGCAGGTATAAAATCAAGGGGAATACTAGTCATCAATCCAGATAAATGCTTTACCAAAAATCTAATAAGACTAACATGCACCTAAACCAGAAAAGTGGCTGGAGAAACATGGACTCCTAAAAACTCACATGAACTAAACCTGAAATCAAGACTAAACTGAGGCTACACTAATCCAGATCTTTGTTTCGCCGATATAATTATTAGATAAACCAAAGCAAGACTGGAGCCAGTACTGGGACTTGAAACAAAAATATTAAACATGAATCCAGGGCCAAATCTCTTGACTTTTGACTATTATAAATACCACAAGCTGCACCTACACCACAGTTTGAGAACCACTGACCTATAATGTAATACTGTATAGAAATCTACAAGAAATAAAGTCTTCCTACAATACATTTACTTGCCTGGCTAACTCTGTTCGAGAGTTATCACTGAGACCTTCAAACTGTGTGTTTTATTATGAAATTGTAGAGTCCACTTCAACCTCATATGTTTTATATACTAGCGATATAAAGGGGACAGTATGTGCATTGGCCTTGGTTCAAACATTTCACACAATTCATGGAAGTCACAGTAAAAGTCTGCAGAAGAAAGTTGTTTGGGACACTTATATTTTCACAATGTAGATGCATTGTTTTTGTACCAAAGTGTGCTACAATGACTTTTTAATGGCCTATTCACAAAGTCACAGCAATGGGAATGTGCCGTAATTAGTGGACAATGACCCTGAAATGTGAGGCACGCCCATTAAATTAGTTTTTTGCAAGTTTTACCATAAAATAGTTTTGGGCTTTTTGTTTGTAAACTGCTCACTGACATTTACAATAATAATAATGATTTTCAATACACTCGTAAATGTAAATTTGGAATAATTCAGGTTGATGATTTATTGCCTCGTGTAGGAATACTTCAATCTGTGCATTTGACTGATCATGAGGCATTATGTTGGTCATAGCTGGAGTCTATTGTGCACGTTTTAGGTTCAATTCCATTTCAAAGCAATTTTATTTGTATAGCCCTATATCAAACAAAGTTGCTTCGGAGGGCTTCACAGAAAGATATGTATATAAACACAAAACGGTTGAGCATTCACTGCATGCCGAAAAAGCGTTACAAAGTCTGGAACTTTCTGGCTTTGAGGCGTCAGTGCTAGCCATGTTGTTGCAGTCAGAGTTGGCACATTTCATTGTCTCATATGTAGATGCCTGCCATGTACCAATATACAGTAACCCAAACTAGATTCTGACTTGTGACCATATGTTCACAATTAATTTCTCTCAGTACAACATTACTAGCTTGACTGTAGATCCACATTGCCCCCGTCGTCCTCCCATTGTGTTTGTCCATTGTCTTGTTGATTGAGACAATAGGCTGCAAAACAAACGATGGCATTCACAACAATAACGATGGAACGAGGAAAGAGCGTAGAAAAGTCAATGTGGGTACTTTGCATTAAAGGGGCGGAGTGCCACACTCATAGGGGTTTCTGAGGCCTTGAAGCAGAGATTTCACCCTCACCTTTAAGGAGGAAAAATAATTAACACCTTGGCCGTTTCCATGACAACGCGAGAGGTCTCTCAGCTGCGAGAATTCCTGTTGTAATTGCACGCAGTTTAAAGGGCTAACCCACGTAATTACCCACAATTTATTTGTACTGAAGACAAATATGGAAGGAAATGAGGAATAGAGGAGGTTCAGGTAACTTTATTTATTTACTTTATACATTCATCTTCCATTTTCTCATTAGGAGATTTCAGTGACTGGCGCTTCTCAGGCCAGTATGGGTTTTAGGTGGGGTGCATTGAACAATGGCTACATAGGCTGACACAGAGACATACACAGATAGATAACCATAAATGTTCACATTCCTTCCTTATAGGGCAATTTGTCATTGGGCAGTGTGAAGAATCTGTAGTACCTGGAGACAACCCACAGTAACACAGGGAGGACTTGTAGACTTGACTTTATTCCATTGCCTTTGGAGGAAGGGAATCCAAAAAATCTAATTCACATAAAAAAAATTAAAACAATAATACTCTCAGGCCTCAAATCAATGAAGTAAAAGTCAATTTAAACAATAGAAACTTCAGAACAGTATAGTGCAAGTGTGTGTGGATTGGTCTCAATAGGGGTGGCCGCTAGAATGAAGCTGTTGAAGCAGGTATAGGCTGATTTGCATAAAGTGTAGTTGATGTGTGCCTAACTTCAGTAAAAGGTCAGATGTTTGCTCAAGAAATGCCACAACAGAGAGAGGCCCGCATTGTGCAAATACCTGAGCCATTAGGTATTTACTATATTATAGTCTTTTTTTTGTTCCGAAAATGGTGCTAATTATATGAAAGAACAGAAGTTCAGTTGATTGTATTTTGTCTTGTGCTCATAAGTATAATTCATTTCCTGTTTTCTCAGATTTATTAAAAACCCATGTAACTTAAAAAGGATATCATTTGTTTGAGGATGTTAATTACAAAACATAAAAAAACATCAAATGAATCATAGCTACCCCAACAAATTACCACAACTAATTACCACAACTAAGTATAACAACTAACTACCACAACTAAACTAACTAGGGTTTGCACCAATATGAAATTTCTTTGCCGATACAGATGCTGATTGGCAGTTACCAATTTGGCCGATTCCCATATTTTGTTAACATGTTTCAGGTTATGTTTCTTGAAACAAAGACATCTATATATACATAACTGTGGTGTATTAAACCATAATTATTATTGTTCACATTTTGCCACCCTATAGTTAGACATTTTCAATGTTCTTTTGTTTCTCTGACTGATCCTAAATATTAGAAATAATACTTTTAGAACAACAGATCAACATCGTCCATCTGTATAGGCCGTCAAAAATGTAAATATCGACCGAAACGTTGAGCCAATATATCTGTGCATCACTAAAACTAACTGAACTAAATGTATTAATATATACCAATGTTGAGCTGATTGATTACTGTAAAACAATAAACGCTCATTGTCCTGTCTGTAGACTATCCCACTTAAGGCTCATAGTAACTGGGACAACTCGTAACAGGATAAAGTAAAGGAAGAATGAAAAATGACTTTTAACCAGGCTGCACATGGTTTGCAATACCTGCCATTGTTTATGCTCAGACAATCTCCCTTACAACCATACCTCCATGTTATATACCACATGATACTATAGGGACCTAGGGAGATATCATTTCCTCCCTCGTGACCACTGAGTTACTAATTGTTAAATTGGCCTCTATACGTTTATGGGGCTCTAACAAACCCTTCACTAATCATACTGACTCATAAATATTTCTCATAAAACGTCGATAAGGAAATTAAACATGCCAATATTGACCCACACGTGAAGATGATATTATTTGCCAGATCTAATTGGCCACGCTGCAGAAAATTATTCAATAAGCTCATGCGTTATCTCCAACTAGCATGGCTCTGGTTTGTGTTGTGGTAATTACATGGTGAAAGCTAACCAATTATAACACGGTAGACCCCAGTGTGTGTGTACCACTGAGAATGTAAAGCCTATTGACATACAAGCCGTCGTTAGGAGGCATTTCATCACTGAGGCTATACTTAATTAATTCTTATGAACTCTTATGGGTGTGTGCGGGTGTGTGTGAAGAAGACAGTTTTTCATGTAAAATGCATACAGATAATAGATAGGTATAGACAAAAGAAAACACATTAGAGCCTTTTTCACTAGGTTGGGACGGTTATTGGATTTTTGATGGTATAACTAATGTGGGTTCATTTAGTTAAGCTCTTTTATATGGCATGTGTTTGTATGGGTCCTCTATTTGACATTGTTCTGGCTACTTGCCTAGGGGTGTACCCCACCTAAGGCCCATAGAGATGAACTCCAGTCACTCAAGGAGAAGATGAATGTATGAATATCCAGATTGTGACTCTTGCCAGTTGTGTGCTAACTGTTGTTCTGTTTAGACTGGAGACATATGTTAGCACACGTTAAACCAGAAAATTAATTATGAAGACACACATATTCATTAGCACACTTTGAAGTGTGTTAATAATTTCCCTTAAGTAATTAAAACATGAATGCAAACGACATGTGCTGTTCTTTTTCACCACTCAGTTTGAAAATGTGTAGGTAGTAGTAAAGGTAAATTATATTAACACGTATTCGGCCCTGCTGGGTTTAATACCTAAGGGTATATAACTTTTGTATTTCACACAGATTTTCTTTAGACAATCCCTATAGCTCTAACAACTATTACTTCTTCTATCCAAGCTTCAACATCCATATGGCACACGTTCATGCAGGGATCAGGCTGACTGTCATAAGCCTCTAATCAGCCTAAAGAGGCAAAGGTGGCGTGGTGCCATTCACTACTAGTTCATCGAATCCCGAACAAAGCCAATTTGAGTTTAAAGAAGGCTAATGCTATAACCCTTGTCTGTGGTAGCTGTGGCCGCTGAAGAACATAAAACACAACTAAACTAAACTATAAATAAATAAATAAAGTTAATAATAATTAAAATTATGAATAAATAAGTTATTATACAGGAATAATTATTTGACATAAAAAGGTATATCGCCCAGCCCTGTCATCCTGTCAAGATATTAACCTCAGGTTGAATGAGATCGTTCAGTGTATTAAGGGCAGGCCTTGAGTCACCTTTGTATTGTGTTGGTGTCATGGGTTTATTGTGGGAGACTGTGGCTGCTTTGCTTCCCATTGTATCTGTGTCATAACATCACAACCTGTGGATTAGTGGCTTGGAAGGTTTAAATTTCTAAACAATGTCCGTAGTGACATGTGGCCGTTAGACGCACTGCTGAATAAGTTATGATGTTGACAATGAAACATAAACACACCATGAGCTGAAACACATTTTTATATTATTGCTTATACTGGATGGTTTTATGTGCCACCGAGCTTCTGTGACCAAGACATTTCCAAAGGGTGTGATTGTAAAAAAAAAAATATATATATATTGGTATGTGTGGGTATACTCTGCTGACCAGGCAGCATGCAACAGCAAGCCTTCACAGACACATAGTCAGCACAATGCCAGTCACGGCCTCCAGCCAATTAGATTTCTCTGAGATACCAGCCATTTAGATCAGTTTGAGCCATTGGCCAATCCAATCTGTCACCCTCCAAACATGGCCGTATTTGTAGTTTATTTACTTTTTTTTTCTAGGTCAGTTTTCCACAATATATGCAACAGAATCAGGCAGATGTAGGGACCGTTCTGAGCTCTTAATCATGATTTCAGTAATAGCCTTTTGATGAGGATTATAATTACTTATGGCTCTCCAATTAATGCATTTCATACCAGTTAACCTGCATGATCTCAGGTGACCAGAGCCAGTCCACACTACTTTGGACACAACAAGGGTAATTGCCAATGTGTTAAACCATTTAACCAGGAAATCCCATTGACATTAAAAATCTCTTTTTCTGGCCGAGCAGCCAAACCGGAAAATAATTGGATACATATTAATTAAACATAATAAATAATTATAACATAATTCAACATTCTTTTTTTTATTTTTTATTATTTAAACAAAAAGACAATCGACCTTAAAACATAACAGGACACAACACACAAGCATAACAAGTAACAGTAATCAGTAACATACACGACACATAAAACCACCACTACCCCACCAACAATCCAAATTTTCCCCAATAAATTCTGCAAACCTGACCCACTGCTCTTGATACACATGTTCTTCTGTTTCTGATTCAATCATGTGTCAGTTCTCAATCATGTGATTCAACTGTATAAGTTATCTCATTCTTTATGATACCTTTAAATCCATCAATCGATAAGTGCTTCTAATATGCTCTCTTTGTAGGTCATTCCAGTCCTTATGTGTCGAGTAGGAGAATGCTGTTTATCCCAAATCGGTTGAAATGGTAGAGAGGTTTGCCAAGTATTGCTTTATAGATAAACCAGCTTTGTTTCTTCAGTCCTTGATTTTCTGTCGTCTTAACTCTTTGTTTTGTCTTCAATAATAATAATCATAATAATAATAATTTATTTCTACATTTAGAATTAGATCATTCTGTTCTGAGGTGATAACTGGTGTGAAATGAACTGTCTATGAGATACTTGGTAGTTTTGCAGATGAAAGTCAGAGGTATTGTGTTATATGCGCTGATGTGGCCATCATTAATGTGGCATCTGCCTCCCAGCAAAGAAGATTGGATCCCTGGATTGAAGTCTCTATGAAGTCTGCGTGTCCTCCTTGTGTTGCAGTGGGTTTCCGTTGCGCGAGTTGATAGAATTGATTCATTTGTCTGTGATTGTCTAACTGGCAATTTCCCCGAGTATACCCCACCCCCAGCCCAAAGTTACCACCTGACTAGTGAAAGAATCCAAACAATTTTATAACACAAATACACCTTTTATGTTGAGGCAGTAAACAAATCTTACTTTGTGAACACTCAATGACTATATTAGGCACACATACACACCCAGTCATAAGCATTGCTCTAAGCTTAAAAAGAGACACCTATTTTCCTGTATCAATAACCAAAAGAGGACTCCAGCATAATAAGTGTGAAAGAAAGGTGTGGAAATAGCCAATGAACAGTTATGCAATGTGGCTGTGGCCAGATTACCACGCTGACTGTGAGGCTGACAATGTTACATAAAGCTGGGTCCAGACAGTAATCCATATGTGTCCTGACTGGAAGCTGCACACATGACAGTAGCCAGAAAGTGACCCGGGTTAAAATGTGTATTATGCACGGATTTAAATCTTTGTTTTTTCACATTATTTTGTTTTGCACACTGATGTTGAACTGACCAAGGGTGAATGGGCAAAATAAGGGTAAAACGTGCTTGTACCAATTCCAATACAAATGCTATGGACAAAGTCTACTGATGAGAAACTGTGGGTATCTTATATGCACTGATTTTGAGAACTGGCAAGACATGGTTTCATGTGTCAGTCTTTTACTGTATACTGTATTTCCTCCAAAACAGATGCATTTCAAATTGCCATGAATCTATGGTGTCAGAATAACAGACAGCAAAATGCTAAAGGCTATGCAAAGTAAGATTGCTAAGATTTGCTAAACATCAAGATGAGTAATAAAGGATCAATGAAATTGAGTTCTTTCTCACATTATGACTGAGGTTATAGTCTGTAAGTTTACGAAAATACTTATATATAAAAATGCTTTATCTGACCCTGTTCTACAATGTAAAGTCTGTCATCACTATTATTTTATTATTTAGGCCCTTTCTTGGCCCATACAGCAACATCAAATCAGACTTTCTGGGAAGTAGAGTTTTACTTTAGTCCCACTCCTAGCCTCTACAGAAGACGTGCATTGCATCATAGAACAGGATCAGATAGGACAGTCATTTTTTTTTACAGAATAACTAAAGCCATCTGACAAAAAGTTAGACTTTGAGACCGTCTGTGAGCTGTATTATAAGACTTTTTGTTTTAGTGCAACCATCTGCACACAGGACAGAACAGGAGTGGTTGGTAGATACAACGTATTATTATTTTATTCACAGTTATTTTAAGTTAACTTTAAGTTCAATGTATTAAAAGCCAAATACAGACCACTGCTCGTTATTCTCATACTTCCTGGTACGAGGCTGTGTGTGCTCAATGCGTGAGGCAGTGGGAGGGGTTTGGGAAAAACATCACATGTCTCTGATATTGACAGTGAAGTTCTGTTAAAAGCAGTAATAGGTCAAATGTTGCTATAGGCCAGTATCATTTTTGCATTATGAAACTAACTCCAGAACACATTAAACCCATCAACTAGGGGTCAGTACAACAATTCAAGTGCTGTGTGTCCAGGAAAATGGACTGCACTGGTCTAAAACGGCCTAGTGCAGAAATCTCATAAATGTTGGATAACTGAGTTTGAAGAGTCAAATTAGTGGACCGTGTGACCATATATTATGTTAGGTTATGGCCTGGAACAACTTCTGAGCCTGTCTATTTCCTTACGGCAGTGCCAAATCCAATGCCATCTTGAAAACCTCCTACACATGTAAGCAGATAGTCTGTGTAGCATGTGCACGTATTCTCTATGGACACATTAAACTTAACCCAAGCATTGGACATGACAAATTCGATCCCTCCGGCTTCCCCCTGCAGGGAGCAAGAGGCCTGGGCGGCATAGCAAAGCGAGACGGGGCTAAAAATACTGCAATTTACTGACCTTAAGGCCTGTATGATGTGGTCACATATCCTCCGGTCGGTGCGCCTGGTTTTAAGTGTCTCCAAAGAAACTGAACTTCAAATTAAAGATGTAAAAGTATGTGGTCTGAGCCTTTATCAACACTACTGACACAGTTTACAAAGGTGGTAATTATAGTGGGGGCATCTTAGGCATGTGGAGAAGATGAAAAGGTAGACAAAGAAATGATGGGAAATGGTTTTGAGGTGGTTCATGGCAGGCCACAAGTTAAATCAGTCACTTACCTGCGATGCTCCATTGAAGTCACTGAGATCCTGCACCACTACTAATGACAATGCAGAAAGAAGCTATAATGTTTTAGTCAAACCTAGTAAAAATCAGTCTTAACCAGTGGTTCTCAAACACTGGGTTGAGACCCAAAACTGGGTCGTCAAAGCTTAAAAATGGGTCACAAAAAGACCAAAGTAATCTTTTCAAAAATGTTTGAGATTATTATGGCCAAACATTGGTCTAAACCAGTGATTAATTAGATCTAAATCAAGTCTAAATAAAATCAAAACCTGGTTTAAACCAGGACTAGACCAAGACTAAACCAGAACTGAACCATGTCCACATTAAGTCTAACGTTGATTTAAACCAGAACAAAACCATAGGGCAAAACCTAAACCAAGACTTAACCAAAAAAAGGCTAAATGTGGACTAAACCAGGTCTAAAGCAATTCTAAACTAGGTCAAAAATAGAGCTTAGAACCAAGACTAAATCAAGACCAAACCAGGTCTAAAACAAGACTAAATGCTGATTGATCCGGGGCTAAATCATGATTAATCAGGACTCAACCGGGTCTAGAGCATGTATTTCTAAAATTCTGCCCCTGTGCAAGTCATCTCTGGCTCGCCACACTCCCCACATCCACGAATCAAACGCCCTGCTGCACATAAATAAGAGTGGTGATGATGATTTCCCACGAGAGCTGTGAACTACCGCATACCGCACATTTACACACAGGCCCCTGCAAAACAGCTGTCCACACTGATGTTGTTAACCCCGCCCCACCATGCTGGCCAAGTGCTCGATCTCACACAGCGAAAAGGAAAAAAACGATTACAATCATGAATACTTCATAACTTCACCGGTCTAAAGGCTTGTAAAACACTGGATTTATCTGTACACAGCTGAAATATAGTCTTAGGTTTACAGTTGAGAAATCTATAGTGGAGATTAAAAGGGTTATATAGTGTGAAAAGGTACATGTTTTTTATATAAAGGTGGACTGAGGTGCCATAAAGAATAAACCTCTACTGAAAGGCATTATAGTTATAGTGTTATTATTATAG
>JAVQKC010208836.1:0-15671 GCA_036025475.1 Philypnodon macrostomus | reverse complement strand
CCTGCGTGCTATCACTGAGATTTGCACTCGTTTGCTCGCTGTACTTCCTGTGTGTGTGTGCCTGTGTGTGCCTGTGTGTGTGTGTGTGTGTGTGTGTGCGCTGGCCTGTGTGTGTGTGTGTGTGACTGTGTGTGAGTGTGTGTGGGTGTGTGTGTGTGTGTGTGTGTGTGTGTGCGCTGGGCTGTGTGTGTGTGTGTGTGCCTGTGTGTGCGTGTGTGTGCCTGTGTGTGTGTGTGTGTGTGTGTGTGTGTGTGTGTGTGCCGGCGTGCGTGTGTGTGTGTGTGTGTGTGTGTGTGTGTGGAATCTATGTGGAAATTGCAGTGTATTAGCAAAGGGAAGCTCTTTTTATTTTATGTATCTTTATTTAATATAAATAAAATAACATTTACTACAGAAGCCCTAAGACTCGTTTTCCTGAGATAATACTAATTTTAAAACAATAGTAATGTTCTCATTAAAGCAATTAAATAATAATAATAATTTTCTTGAAAAATAACCGTAATTTACAAACAATAGAAAACTTTAATTTTTTTGAAGTTATATTAATATTATATTCAAAAGGAACAGTTAATATACAAATAGTAACTAAAAGAAAATATTAAATCATTAAAAGGATCACAAGGGACGGGGGCACAGGGGACAGGAGACAGGGGACAGGAGACAGGGCACAGGGGACAGGACACAGGGGACAGGACACAGGGGACAGGGCACAGGGGACAGGGCACAGGGGACAGGAGACAGGAGACAGGGGACAGGAGACAGGGGACAGGGGACAGGAAACAGGGGACAGGAGACAGGGGACAGGACACAGGGGACAGGGCACAGGGGACAGGGCACAGGAGACAGGGGACAGGAGACAGGGCACAGGGCCAAAAAACTGAGCCTAACAAAGCTGCCAGATGCAAATAGTGAATGAAGAAGTTAAACTAGTCAAAGGCAACAAACAAAAGACAATTGATTGTGATAAAAGTCTGAAGTTGAAAGTTCGTACCTAAAACCTGACCTGAACACTGCACTAGGACCATAGATAAAAATAGATGAAAAATGTTTCATAGAATAAATAATTCTCCAAACTCATATCAATCTTAAAGAAGGACCAGACTGGCTCTAAATTTGGGGGAAATCCTAACAAGGGCAGTGGCAATAGGAAAAAAATTACAAAATAATATGAATGATGCTTCTGAGAATTTTGAGTGGAGTTGGATCTCTCATCTGAAAAACGGTGACACTGTCATTTTCTAGTGTCATTTTGGTATATTTCTAGATATTGAAAGTGTGACTACGATATCTCCTCGTCTAATATGTGTGTGTGTGTGTGTGTGTGTGTGTGTGTGCGTGGGTGTGTTAGTATAGCTTAGAAGTGTGTCTAAGTGTGTTGTAGTGGAAAAACTCATTGTTACGGTAAAATGAATTCTAAAATGATGTTACAATGACTTACAGTGAAGTTCAGTTGAGTTGCTGTCGTGTGTGGCAGCAGACATTGGACTCCCACACTTGCCTCTGTTCTGTTTTTAAGTGAGTGACTATGTATGTTTTAACCCATCTCTGGAGGCCCCATTGAACTCATCAGGATATCAGGGTTTGAGGGATGGCAGCGTCTGTGAGCTGACAGAGGAGTGTGTGAGCCTGGATTGATGTTCCCGTGGGGGACAGCAGCCATATTGTGGAGAGAAAGAAGGATGGCGGGATGGAGGAGAGGACGAGGGGGGGTCAAATCATAGTGTTGTATCTTCACAGGTTAATATTGACACAGACTGGACAGATACAATCCTGCAGAGGCCATCAATCTCTTAAGGCTGCACTTTTCATGAGTCCAGATGTGGTATTTTAAAGTGACATTTTGGTCATAGGTATATCAATCAAATTTAACTTGAAAAATGGCCCCCCGGCTGTGGTGGTTTTTAGTGTGTTCTTTTGTAGACCTTAAGTAATCTTGAGCTAATGTCTACTATCTGTTTCTTCTTTAGCTTGGCTTGAACATAGGCTTTTCCATTTGAACTCTTGAGCAGGTACATCCGAACGACAGTTTTAGTACGAGTGCATGAGAATCTTTGAAAATTCAGTTCTGTGCCACTCATAATACAAACACAAAAAGTTACTTGCACTGAACCATAAAATCAGATTTAAATTTGAAAACTGCAAAAGGCTTTTAGGAACTACAATATTTATATAGTCTAATAATTTATCAATATTCATAATACATTTTAAAATTATATAAAGTAAGCCTTGTTATATATATGTCAGGTATATTTGGAATTTGTGGAAAGTAATGGTCATATATTTTGATTGGTATAAGTTCAAGTTTTTGGGGTTTTTTTCTTGTTTATTTTTAAAGTTTTTTTTAATACAAAAGAATACAACATTTCGATATTGTATAACAAAAGAAAATGTCAAGTAAACTTGCAACATCAAAATCACAAACAAACGAACCAAACATAAAAACGAACCTAAAATAAACATAAATAACTTAGGGCTTTCTTTTTAAATTGTTGTCTTCTATTATTGAAAATAGTTTAAGGGCATTTGTAGAGTTCATATTTGTTAGGGCTTTACAAAAGAGAAGAAAATCATTAAAGAAAATGTTGTAAATTTGGAGCAACCATTTACATTTATGTATGTGGAATTTTCCGAGTATGATAATATTATTAATCGAAAAGAGTTCACGTTTATTTATATAGCACATTTAACAATTGTTTCAGCCCCAAGTGCTGTACAAAGAGTTAAATAAAGACATCATTATATAAGAACCACATAAATAAGTCAAGTCCAGCTTCTGCCAATGAAAAAAGTTCTGTCTTTAAAGGGGATTTAAAGTGCTCAAGTCTGACAGACCGGAGCAAACTGTTCCAAAGTCTAGGCTCTGCCAATGAGAAGGTTCGGTCGCCTCTGCTTTAAGGAATTCTGTGCAATTCCAAAGAGTTATCTAAAATGAGTGGATAGTTCTAACTGCTGTGTCTCAATAGCATTTATCCCTTAATTAGAAGATCCTCAGTTTGGTCTGTCCACCATATTTTTTTTTACCATTGTGAGATGAGAGTGGTCTGCATTATCCAGGCTTCTAGTTTTATGTATGTGTTTACCAGCTTATTAATGGAACTTGATATATTGCACATGTGATAAGTTCATCGAAAAATGTGGTCAGGAAAAGAGAAAGTATTCAGTGAGCGGCTGTTTTGATTCCAATGGTCAGAGGAGGATCGTTAACAATTCTAAAATGGTGACATTAAGTCTAAACTAATGTCAAATCGATCTCAGAAGTCCAAACAAATACATCGTTTGAACAGAGGAAAAGCTCAAATATATTGTATAGAAATAATGTTTTAAGATTAGGGCTGCACCATTTTGTAGAAATCATATTATTTTGAAAACCAAGATTAAGTTCACGACACATTTCTGGAACCATTAACACTTGAAAGAGCTCAAATATAAACTGATATATATATGAATCACAGGCCTTTCAGGATTATTTTTTATTTGATTGCCATTAATTAAGCCATACTTGAGATAGAGAATGTCAGAATGTGCCACAAAAGCACGAATCGAAGCCACCAGGAATTTCGGCAGATTTGAAGGCACACTGGCAAGGTGTAATGAGTGGCCCTTCAGTAGTTAATGCCACGATTTCCTAATGAACACAGACCTAATAGTAGGCTAAGCACTCTCTTTTGCTGTTGTCAAGTTCTACTTAAATAAACCCAAAACGCATTCTGACAACTTCCCTCAAAACAAACAGTTGTACAGCGAATCTAGATTAATCAAGCAAATATGTTTTTCAAAAGTCTTTCTGCACTAGGCTGCATTGCAAATTATACTTGCCATAAGATTGCTGTTAATCATTTCAGGAAAAAAAGAAGTTCCCTTGACAAACAAAACAATTAATTAATGCAACTTTACATCCATCAATCACCGCGCGTGCCGCTGAATTACCATAATCTGTGCGTGGTGGCTGTTTTAAGAGCAAACAGTTAATTTCCAAACCATAAATCACAAGTGTCTCTTCACCCCTCTGTGCGCTCTGACAGCTTCGTCTCTCATTGCTACAGATGAAGACTTGAGTTTTGGGCAAAAAAAACCATGAGTGCAGTGAAAGCAGGGGTCTCGCAAAGTTTTTCACACAACTGTAATCATAATGTTAGATTAGTTTATTAATCATTATAAAAACCATCAGAACAATCAAATGTAATAATCGCGTGTGCAAGTCGTTAGTCGTTTGTTTCACTGTCAAAAAGTTAGTCATTTTATCTTAATCCTGTGTTTGAGGATAGGATCTTTAGTGAAGTCAATAATACAACTAATCTCTTCATCTGTTAGTGGGGAGGCAGCACGTGGACATATACGTCAATGTGTTAAAAGCAAGGTAAATGAGAAGCATACAGATTTGACAGAACTGTGATGTCTAGATGACTGGATCAGAGCAGCTCCAAAACTGCATCAGTGGGGTGTTCCTTGTCTGCAGTGGTCAGTATCTATCAAAAAGTGGTCCAAGGCTTAGTAATGAACATGGGGAGCAAAGGCTGACCCGTGTGGTTCGGTCCAGCAAATGAGCTACTGTAACTCAAATGTACATTTATGTTAGGATTTATGTGGAATTATCTTTGATTATTATAAGGTTATTATATTGAGATTCAGTTTGATTTTTATATAGAAGTAGTATTTTTTGGGCAATATGTCGATAAAAAGAATCTAATCGTGGTATGAACGAGTTTCTGATGATCTGGGGATACAGTGCATTTATGTATGCTCTGCTCTTCAGTCGTTTTTACTGTAACAATGTGTTCATATCAATAACAAAGGAAAATAAATAGAATTATGATAAACATTGGATTGGATGTACATTCAATTTGTTTTATGAAGCAGTAGTCTTCTGTGTAAGACAATCAGTGATCAAATCGAAATTGTGATCTTGACATCATCGTTATCTTATATTTTTACCATATCGCCCATCCCTGAGTAAAGATCATTTTTTTATATCCATTCTCTTATTTACAATAGGACCTAAGGATCGCAGACCGGCTAAAGTCCTTCTGTCAGCGTCATGGTTATGACAGCGTGGTTGTGCTCCTGTCCATCACGGATCCAGTGTGCCACAGCTGCCAGCAGGTGGCAGTCTACTCCAACAATACAGACATGATGAACCAGGTACTATGCACTTCTCATATAAGCTGCATATCACTTTGGCTTTTTGACATTCTTAATTTAAGATTTGGGTGTTTTTGTTCTGTGTTTAAAACCAAAAATTAATATCAGACATGTTCAACCTGACACAGTAATACAGTCAATTATATTAACTATCATTATTAAGTCATTGTTGGAAGAAAATATGAGTAGTCCTAAATGTAGGTAAAATGTGGGAGATATGTTAAAATATAATCTTACAGTTTTATGGGTTTTATCATGATTTGAGTAAACTTTATTTTTATTTTTTTTTACTCTGAAGGCTACTGCCATTCAGTGTCTTTATAAAACCTTAAACTATAAAACCTTAAACTACAAATTCAATGTACATCCAATTCATTATATAATCATAATACTTAGAAAAGAAGAATAGAATTTTCTTTTTTTGATGAATGTAAACACTGGCATGTTACAGTAAAACTGATGGTAAAAAGCAGAGCATAAATGAATATACTGTATCATGAGTCAAGCTGATCGTCATAACTTCATCATATTTTATTACCATATTGTCTGCCACTAAGTATGACTGAATGGCTGAAACATTTGAGTGAAACCACAATACTCTAAAGTCAGCTGTGCACACCTTAAAATCAAACGTACAATAGCTTGACCCAATTTTAGAGGCTGGGAGCACCTTATCGGCTATTGTTGATGCTCCGACACTTGATGCTATGTGTGAAGATTCTCTCAGCTATATTTACTTATGATTGGTGAAAAAGAGTCATGTGATAGGACCCGCCTTCCAGGTACACCCAACCAGCATTCATGTGTGAAATCTTGGCATGAAACCTCCAACAGTTAAAGTGCGAGTTACTGAGACTAATGTGAAGATGTGATTTTTTACAGATCTGCTGTGAGTTGGAGGAATCTTCGAGCTGGTCTCTCTGCGGTGAGCTTGACGCTAAGGAGAATTTCCAGGTAGGGCTGGAGAAGCTGGATTCTCACGAGATTTTTAGTTTTGTAGTCTCGTACTGCTCCTTCTGATCCTTCTGCTCAACTCCACTGGTGGTGCTGACCAATCATGTGGCAGTATTCCTGTGAGTGGGCGGGCTTTAGGTTTGCAGACAATAGCAAGCCTTTTAGCAAAAATTATTTGCAACATGGGGACGCTGATAAACCTAATGTCTCTGCTGCTATATTTTTACAAAGACATTAAAAATCAATAAATAAAAATGTATTCAATTAATTTCCTTGTTTGGCTACGTCATATCAGCCCTCCTCTTTTCAGACATTTTACAACAGGAGCAACAACTGTGTTTTATATTATTGCCTATATTGCCATGAGCTAGTAATGTAAAGAGAGCTGCACTATTTCACAGGCCACTGGTGATACATATCTGTTTTCTGGACACATCCAATTAAGAAGTAAGCTTGAGGGCCCCTGGGCCATAGGTTGGACACCCCTCTCTATAGCCATATACAGCAATATCTTCATATCTGTTTGCTTTATCCCTGGTTTAGTTTTATCAGTAAAGTTGGTTCTAGTAAAATTTACCTTTAATTCTTTACTTTACTCTAGACTGGGTAAGACGGTGCAGCCCAAATTATGACACATAATATTGTCATTGTACACCCCACACCTATTTGCAGGTTTACCACATTCCAGTGAACACCACATTTCCTGGTACTCCCCCCGTCCTGGAGGAGGAGATCCAGGACCTGCTGAAGGACTTTGTGGACAGACGCAGCTCTGTCTTGGCCTGCCACCTGAGCAGTCGCACCTCATCCACAGAAGGAGTCGCGGGCAGCATCGACTTCTCCCAGGGCTCCTCCGGCATCACAGACATGGACGGCTGTGACTTGGAGAGAACTGACACCGGGAGCGGGGATGTGGCCGCTGGAGCCAGGTCAGTTTAGGAATAGTCACACTTCTACATCACGTCTTGAGAGTTTTATTGTTGATTTTGACATTTTTGAGCGTGTTGCCCTCAAGTATTTAAAAGGAATGTAATACAGTATGCTTGGATGTTGAGGAATCGGCTCGAGGGTTGTTTACAGTGGTCTACTCTATGTGAATTGTCAACAGTGAATCAGTACCATCAGAGAAAGTGTCTATTCAAGCACTGGCTACATCTGCTTGCATAAAATGGAGAGATATGTAAGCAAGCAGAATAGATGGTGAAATAACACAGAAAATGCCAGCTCTAAACTCATATAAATAAATAGGTCAATATGTCCATGGTAATTTTGTAGTTAAAGGCATCCCACGTATTTTTTGTCCACTAGTTGGCAGATTTATGGACTGAAAATGTAGGTATTTTGTATAGTGTTTTATTATGCTGATATTTCACTTTATCTATCTTCAATATGTATATGTCTGTTCTGCATGTGTTGATAGCCATAGCTAAATACTGTGTGCATGCTGGTGCAGAGTTAAAAGTTTTTTTTCTCTGGATGAGCAGATGTATTTTATAGAGTCAACTGGTGTGTAAAGAGTCCCTCTAAATAAAACAAGGCTTTGTTTTTTTTAGATAAAATATTGTTGAGGGTAATTGGCATTGTTGCCATTTGTCTGCAGGGCTCTAGCCGATGGAGAAGAGGACATCCCAGCAGGTGGCGCTGTGGAGCTGGTGAGCCCTGACAGTGGGATGACCACAATCCGCAGCAGTCGTTCTTCCAAAGAGAGCTCTGTGTTCCTCAGCGACGATAGCCCCATTGGAGACATCCTGGCCGGAGGAGGGGCTTCAGCACCAGGACAGTTCCTCCGAAACCCCTCCCCTCTGGGTCTGCTGTCTCTGTCCCCACCTGTCCCACCCGAGAGGAGGAGAAACCGCTCGAACCGAAACAAGACTGACAATGTGGACTTGTTTAGTTTCGACCCCCTTCACAACAGTGGAAATACAAACCCTGA
The DNA here is from genome assembly GCA_036025475.1 of Philypnodon macrostomus. NCBI lineage: Eukaryota > Metazoa > Chordata > Actinopteri > Gobiiformes > Eleotridae > Philypnodon > Philypnodon macrostomus. Next base: position 7,645 of record JAVQKC010208836.1, on the reverse strand, counting down.
GGGCGATGTGACTGGATGTCCAAGCAGTTCAGAAATGGAGGAACTGAGCTTGGTCGACTTCTCTGCTCCAACTTCAGTGAGCGGCTTTGACAGTAGAAACTCATCCATAGACTTTCACATCCAGACTGTAGTCCCGCCAACTCCTGTGAACAGTCTGGTAGGTAGCCGCCCCCCGAGCAGCTGCGGGGTCCGCTTTTTTCCCGAAGACGTCATTGAAAGAATCAACGGTCTACAACACAAAGATAGTGTGTCATCTTCCCTGTCAGAAACTTGGGATGAATTCAGTTTTGATACACAGGGCGCCATGTCCTCTAGCGACAATAGCTCCTGGAACGTTGCAAAGACGTGTGAAAGTCCACAGAACGTTCTAGAAGTTATTAAAAATCAGGAATCTAACAATGAGGCGAAGGAAGACACCTCAAAGTCAGACAAGATCAAAACTCTGGAACCACAACTTAGTTTGATAATAGAGCAAACTGAAGCACATGACGGTTGGAAAACAGATCATGTAATAAACAATCAATGGAACCCAGTGACTTTGGCAGATTTGCAGCTAACACCGCCTGAAGAAGAAGTAGTCGTCAAACGCAAGACTGGGATTATCGTAGCTAAAGACAAGAAATCAAAAAAGAAAGAATTACTGAACACTTTAACCCCAGATACATCTAGAGAAGATGAGGACGATGGCAAAAAAACTGTCAAACACCAAATGGAGCTTCTAGACTTCTGGACCTACTCTGCACAAAAGGGGTTTCTCAAATCAGACAGCGGAACCACAACATCCTATCCAGAATCTCTTGATATGTGGAATCTGACCATCCGGGATGACAGTTTGTCCCCCCTCAACACTCCAGAATGCACATCGGAAAACTCGGCTGGCAATGTGTCCATGGAAAGTCCGCAAAGTGTCGACAAAGGTATGGTCATGTGGAACACCACCATACGGGAAGACAGCTCCTCAACCATAGCAAGTGCAGAAGGAAATGGGAAAGACTTGAGCCAAACAGGGTCTTTAGATGCTTCGCCCCAAACTCCGGAAAGCAAAAATATTGCAGCGGAAACATTGAAAAGCAGTGAAGCCAATGTGAAAATAGTCATAGAAGTTGCAGAACAGGTGGACGATCAAGACACGTGGGATCAAAGTGAAAGCACTCAAGATGGTGCAAACCAAATCAGTGACCCTTGGGAGCTTCCTGTTCCCGAAATGGCCACTTCTACTTCGGAGTATGATAACATTGGAGGTGCTACGTGGAGTTTGAGTTCTTCACCCGACTCTAGCCTCATGGTAGATTTAATTCAACTAGAAGCACAGTCAAGTCCTTTTATGGCAGTCACTCAAACCGAAAGTGAGGAAATAACCAAATGCAGTGAGGAACTTGCAAACCAAGAACTTCCAAGTGACCAAGTGTTTACATTTGAAGAGTCGGATGATGTTGGGAAAACAGACGGAGAAACTTTACAAAAGAGGTCTGACGATCATTCTCCGTTCATGCTGGTCGAAGTGAATCAGCGCACGCAAATGGAACAATCTGTATCGGCAAACCTGTTCAACTGGGATGATCTAATATCTAAGAGCCAACAGGCAAGTACCAAGTCGGCCAAAAAAGAAATAGACCATGGGTTTGCTATGGAAGGTGAAAGCAAGATGTCTGAAACCATAAGTTCAGGTTCAGTTGGAGAAAGGGATGGACTTAAGTATAGCCCCGATAGCCTCCACGCAGGCAGCCGGGATGAACTCAGGTCTTCCGATGGCGATTCGTCATCCGGGCTAGAAATGGAAAGTATTATAGTGTCCGGAACAGTAAAAGAAACCGAAAGAGAGCGTCCAGTTCCGAGAGAAGCAAAGAAGTCATTGGAGACGTTCAGCATGTTGTCCTACGCCGCTACCATTCTCCAAGCCCAAACTGCCCACAAACACAAAGAAACGTCCTCAGGTTTAGACCAATCACAGTGCAATACTTCTGTAATTCCTAAAATAATCAGTCCTAGCCAATCGGAATCGCTGCAAAAGTCAGACAGCAAACCAACACAAGAAGAAAAATCAGTCGCTCCGCCTAGAAGCACTTCCCCATCACTGCGATATCCGTCCGATTACTTTTTAAAAACCAGAGAAGAAGTTTACGTGCATTCGCAAATATCAATGGAGGACTCAGATGAGGGCGGGCAGTCGCCTTCTGCGATGCCGCCGTCATCTTTGGGCGATATTCAAGCCTGGAGTGTGCAGTTGGAGAGGCAAGACACGCAAGGAACATCCGAGGCACACACACCAGGGACATCGGACGCCCAATCCACAGCAGTCACCAACAGCTCAGTGTCTCACAGTAGTTCGTACACAGGATCACCCCTGAGCGAAACGGCACCTCCCCCGGAAAGAGGGCTGGCTTTACCGTTCTCGGGTGATCTGATGGAGGAAGAGAATGAGGAAGAGGAGTTAGAAGAAGAAGCAAAAGAACACTCAGCACTGCCAAGTCAATATGATGGACAGCTGGTGGAGCAACACATGGGTCATACGCAACTTATAAGGTAAGTGGTGCATATTTATTTAGTTTATTCCAATGTAGGTGTAGTCTAGAAGTTAAAAAAAAAAAAAAAATCAAAATAAGTCCCTCCCCTGGCCTCAACAGCAACATCAAATCAGACTTTGTGGGATAGCACTTTGACCCTTCAGACTACAGCTGACCTACTTTATATCATAGAACAGGGTCAGGTAATCCGTTTGAAGGTTTTTATTTTGTAACTTTTTCATATTTTTCACCTTTAATGCAGATATACCAGTGTGCACATACATCTATCATTCTCTCTCTTCTGGGGCCCTCTCCTCGCCCCATATCTGGATGTCTCTGAACAGACTGTTGAACCCTCTCTTGAGGCTCTTCTGTCTGTGTTTGATTATGGACTTATACACATGTTTTTCATGTGTGTGAGTGTTTAAGTGTTTCTGCCTCATTAAATAAGCATTACCTGGCTCATTACAGCTCAAGCCCCAGCACAGTTAATGAAAGCAGCTCCTAATCAGGTGTGTGTACGACAACGAAGCTTAAGCCTGTCTTGGGGTTTACATTGTATTGAATAAGCAAGCACAGATTACCAGGTCTTAATTGTTTATGAATAATCAGGATTTGTAACTACCTTTAATTATGTTTTACAAAGTCTTGTTAGGTTAATGTTTTGATCTTTTGCTGATATAAGGATGCTTTTTAAGAAGACTTAGTGTATTTTTTCCCCTTTAAAAGCCTATACAAAATCTGCATTTTTTAAATTTTTGCATAAATCTCTCACCTACCAGGCACCAGGATATGACATCACAACCTCCATTCCAGCCAATGAGAGGAGACGCTGCGTACCAGTGGACAGGAAGTGAGGAAGTAGCACAGGTTCAAACCCAATACGGCTACAACTACCACCACATCGACCAGAGAACCGAGCACCACAGCGGCCTGGCCACCTGCATGAGCCCTAAGCCCAGCGGTGAGCAGCAGACTGGGGAGGTGTACGCCGAATTCACCTGTGAACCTGAATATTATGAACCTAGAGAGGGTGCAGCGTACAGCTCTGGAGAATATCTGGTACAGAGCACTTATGAAGGGGACTCTTCTCACTTTCACCAGACTGAAGGCCAGGATGAACAGTTCTACACAACATCAGACGCACACACAACCAGAGGAGACCACGCTCGATATGTGTCTGATGGATATGTGCACTTTCTCCTCTCAAGGTGAGCTATCACGGCCAACTCCAGCGTGTTCACAGGCTGCACAAATATTCACAATCTAATCAATATTATACCCTCTGCACAAAACAAAATATGTGTGTGTGGTAGCTGAGTGGTTTACAGTTGAGTCTGAATGGAGTCTACATGTCTCCCAATTCCCCGTGTTACAGTGGGTTCCTCCCATCTTCCAAAGACATGGTAGAAGTCTGTCTAGAAGCAACATTAACACTTGAATGAAGACCAAAATACGAATGACGTTTCAGTTTCCATGTTGCTTTTACATTTCAACATCGGCTCTCAATTGGGCTGAATTTTTCAACTTATTATTATTTTAGAATTACATTTTTTGTTTATGAATGTATATTTATCGGGGCGGCAGTGTGCAACGAGAGAGTTGCCGGTTCGTTATTGTTACTGATACTGACCCTGGGCAAGACACTTAACCCACATTGCCTATAAATGAGTGTGGTTGTGTGATTTGGGCATTTGGTGGTGGTCGGAGGGGCCGTAGGCGTAGACAGGCATCCACACCTCTTTCGGTGTGCCCCAGGGCAGCTTACCAGCACCATTAGTGTGACTGTGGCGTGTGTGTTTGAGTGTTAAGCTCTATATAAAACCGATGCATTATTATTATATTTAGCCTTGAGCTAATATTACTTTCTTGTTAGCACTCCCATCATTGTGCCCCTCCTATTTATGCTCCACCCCTTGATTTAGACGACACCACCCTCCCATGCCCAATGGATGTCAATGCACGACATAATTGTGGCCAGTACTTGCGATCTTCCAAAGGAACAACACTTAATTCAAAACTAGATGTTCTGTTAAGAGAGTTTTATGCCACATTCGAGTTACTCCATGCATATTATCCCATGCACTGGCCCCCTCTATTGTTAGCAGCCTGTATGCTAATCAGCCTGTGTTATGGGGTTATGGGGGGAGGTCCTAGGGGCAACACTGCTCAGTATTGTTCCCTCAGCCTACACGTGCAGAGCGTGGCATGAAGCAGTGAGTGTCTTTGTAATGTTTCCTGTCCCGAGATGAAACTATTGTCTGTAGATGATTTTGTTGTTGGGACCAGTGCTGTGCTTGGCTCTTCCTCTGGTCGTAGTGGCAGTAGCAGTGACTGTGTATGTAATGGATTATTATTGTGTTTCTGTTCCCGTGTGTAGACAGTCGCAGCAGGGAGACAGCACAGACATGGGCTCCAGGGAAGATCCCGAAGAGATGGACAACAGGGAAGGTACAGACACATGAAGAATACACTATTGTTCTGTTTTCTGGGTCATAACATGTTTGAAGATGTATTTGTGCCACATTATGTCTAATATCAGAAAAACAAGAATAATAAATAATCTAACTTACTCAAATGTATTCTGCAAAATAGACTTTCTGAGCTTTTGACCATGTTCTAAAGTTGTTTCTACCTCAAACGCAAACCCAAAGTTTGAGTAATTAATTATGTTGAGGTATAGTCCTCTCCAAGTGCTGAAAACAGATTCAGCTTTAAGTGATGTAACAAATATGGGCAAACCTGCACTGTCAACAAACGCACCTCGAGAAGCATTGTTGTTAAAATGTACATTTTTAAAAGTGTCAAATGTATGTTTATTTGTGTGCTCAGATCCTCCGTCGTCCACAGATGTGTCGGTCGGCTCGGGTCATAGGAGGAAGCTGTCTGCTCCTCCCATGAACGTGTCTCTGGAGCGCAGTGAGGCCTCTCTGTCTGAGGACACTGAGGAAGAGACTGGAGACGAGCTGGACATCAACATGGAGGACATGGACACTCCTGACGAGGCCGACTCTGTGGACTTCGATGCACAAGGTACAGTTTATTTATTATAGATGTGGTACTAATATATTTGAACTTATACAATAGCTATTTATGCTTTACAGTTGCTCTGAGCTTAGTTAGAGTGGTCTCTGCTGTATTTCTTTTCACCGCAGGATTGCTGAAAGAGTAACTAAACCCTGAAGCAAAATGAACAACCTTCAGGTTAAACAGTGGTACTGCAGTTCAATTTTCTTATTGTTCAAAGATATGTCATGGTACATGTCTATGTCACAGGTCCTCAGGCTCTGATAGGCCCTGGTCTCATTCAGATACACACATGTAGTGAATCAGGAGTTTGATTTGAGAGCACTTCTCACACCACATTCACCCCAAACCTTCACCAGCCCCTCCCTCTGTCTCCTCCAGGCACTGCCCATTTGTGGAGCATTTTTTACATTTTGGCTGTGGGTTTACTATGGATCTGACCCAGGTGTTTAGTTACACTTTAAGTTACCTCTAACTTTCTCGTAAGTTTTATTCTCATTAAACAGTTACTTCCCTCCTGACCACCACAATCACACTAACACATTCATACATGTGTAAGTCTTAACTGACACAATGACAGTATGTGTTTGGGGGGGATTTGAACAGGTGACCATCGGGTTGATGTGCGAAATTTTACCCACCAGCCCTAAACACATATTGTGCTAACAATACATTTGCAATATATTGTACGGCCAAATATTTATTCATGATATCATAGAATTGCTGGATGCTAGATTATGTTGTTAATGTATCAAACAGGAGCAGCAGCCTCAGGTCCAAGCACACAGCCTGATCAGAGCAGAGAGGATAAACTGTGGAGGAGTGTGGTGATCGGAGAACAGGAGCATCGTATCGACATGAAGTGTATCGAGCCATACAAAAGAGTCATCTCTCACGGAGGTAAGTCTCTTGAGCTTCTCAAACGTAGCGCCACAAGTACCACCTCAGAAAATATATGGCTTTACAAAATGACCCTAAAGACCAACAATAAAACAGGTTTTAGCAAAGACTAGACTGTTTTATTATGGTAAACCTAGACTAAACCAGGACAAGCAGGTCTAAGCAAAGGCTCAACCAGGATTAAACTAGAACTAGATCAGGTCCATATCAGGTATAAACCAGCACCAAACCCAGACTAAACCAGGTCTAAACTAGGTATAAATCAGGGGTAAACCACCTGAACCAGGACCTGCTTATTATTTTGTCCAGTCATGTATTTTGTCCAGTCATATATTATTTTGTCCAGTCATATGTTTAAACCTGGTTTGGTTTTTATGGTCCAACTAAACTGAATTCTCTGTGTTGTTGCATACAGGTTATTATGAAGAACAGCATGCCATTATAGTGTTTGCAGCCTGCTTCCTGCCAGACAGTGACTGTGACAACTACAACTATGTCATGGAAAACCTCTTCTTGTATGTCTAATGTTTACTATTAACGTAATTATATATATATATACTTGAAGCTGCATTACCTGATTTGTTTCTTGGAATTGAACAAAAACTAGGCCTGTGGCTTGCTCCCTGACAGTAAGGTGTATATCGGCGAAACGGCCCCATATGTCTGCCCCATACGTCTGCTACACTCACCAACGGGCACCTTAATCAGAAATTGTCTGTTTTTTAAGGGTTTTAATAATGTTAACGAGCAATTAAGAGGCCCTGCCCCCAAACCATGACAAACATGGGAACGGTCTATTTGACTTTTTGATTTGTCTGGATGTTTGTGAAGAATGTTTTTGCCGAATTTAGAAAAATCCCTAAATCTGCATTCTTCTTTCAGTCTATAGGGGGCGCTATAGAGGTAACTGCCATCATATTAGTCAGATGTGTTCAGGGCCGGGGGGTCATTAGGTATTTCAGGTTAGAGCCTAATCGGTAAGTATGTGCACATTAGAGGCTGTCAAATATACCTGACCTCCCAATTTCAATTCAAAATGGCCGACTTCCTGTTTGTTGTAGGGTGGGGTCATAATAATATTTTATGTTTTTCATTGCTCTCTGCCAAAGTAAGTGTGTCCAGGGTCCCATAGGGGTCATAAACATGGGGGCGCTATAGAGGCATTCTTTATTTGACCTCTGTAATGGGCCTATGTACATTAATTATACACTAGC
>JAVQKC010208825.1:0-14944 GCA_036025475.1 Philypnodon macrostomus | reverse complement strand
CGAAACAAAACAGTCAGACAAGTATATATTTCCACATGTGTTAATTCATAGTTTTGATGCCTTCAGTGTGAATCTACAATGTCAATAGTCATGAAAAGAAAGGAAACTCATTGAATGAGAAGATGTGTCCAAACCTTTGGGCTGTACTGTATTTAATTGGCTACAAAAATGTGCTTTTAAACTTGTTTTTTTGGAGGATTTAATTTGAAATGTGTGGTCCAACAGGTAACAATAAAGGTGTTGGATGTTGACGAGCCCCCAGTTTTCACTCAGCCCAGTTATACCTTCACTGTGGTTGAGGAAAGGCTTGTCCAAAACATCGGCACTGTGTCAGCCAGAGACCCCGACAAGGACAACAAAATCATACGGTATTCACACATTATATTATCTAAAATCCCTATTATTCTGGCAAAAATACAATAAACTCTGTTACATCTCCAGATACTCCATCTTGGACCCGGATTGCCCTTTCACTATCAACCCCCGGACGGGTCAGCTGTCCACTGTGAGGGCCCTGGACCGCGAGTTGGAAGCCACACACATGTTCCAAATTAAAGCACAAGAGGATGGGAGCGGTACGTGGGCCACAAGACGTTTTACAGCTTTTTTATTAATGCACTTCCTAGACAATAGATCTTCACAGTCACATTAAAACCATCTGCTTTTTCTTCACAACAATGTGGATTTATTTATGTGGAGAGGGAGTGGAACATATTAGCAGGAGTCTTTATAGACATCACATTAACATCTGGAAGAAGAAGCACAGCATTGAGAATGACATTACTGCAAGTTTTTGTTCTATCTTAACAAATTTACGCATTATATTTTTAGACAAATGCATTTCAAAGATCTATTTTGGAGGCCTGTCATAATGTGTGAGGAACACAATGGTGCTCTGACAAGGTCCCTGTATACGGTGCGTGTACGGCACCAAAGATAGTGAGTTCAAGGATCGATCAAAGAAAAGACGCATTTACAAAAGAACATCAATGTAAAGTGTATGTAAAAGACTGCTCTATAATCTGAGAAATGGCATCTTATAAAATCTCAAGACCTCAGTTCTATGATCAAGAGCATCTTTCAACAGTAGCTTTATTGAAAATGATGTGGAGATGTATGTGGGTGGTGCTTATCTGGGTAATCAAAGCAAATATTCAGGTGAAATTAGGGAATTCTTTTATAGACCTTGCACAAAGTGACAGGGATGCACTTCCCACACAAAGCATGGCAGCTTTAAAACTCAAAAATGGGTGGGCCAACTTTATTGAGATGTGGTGCCACTGTCAGCCGAACCTATTTATAGTTCTAGTAAAGTGAACTAGATCTAAAAGCATTGCCAATCAAAGAGTTGTTTGAATTACATTGCTACAAAAAGGCAAATCTATAGCTGATATATCAATTGACATGTTTCCTATCCACTCAGTGACAACACACACATTTCAATCACATACCATTTACTACAGCCATAAATATATTGCCAAAAAGTAATGTGAGGAAATCTCTGGTCTCTGCTGCCCAACAATTTGTCCTGGTAAAAATGAACTGGATGGAAAAGCCAATACATTTTTTAACAATATTTGCAATAATCTCTTAGTATTGATGCTAATACTCTACAGTATACACGACTGAAAAGTGACTGTGGGTCATATTCCATATGTTGAGCATGGCCCTTGTATTGAGCAGTGAGATTGAAATGCTAACTTTGACAAATCAATAACTAGGCTGAATAACATAGCCTTGTAACATAGCCCTTACAAATGGAATCTAGAAGACAGTTCTATTTTTATGATGAACCTTAAAAATCTAATGCCGATGCAATTCATGTATGTTTCTGCAACGGGCCTATATTGCAATATTAACCCACATTCAAATTCTATGCAGTTTTTTCTTGACCTTCCTTAGGCCTCTTGGCAAGAAAGAAAAATATGAAAACTCACACAAAGCAAAACAGAGACCCCAATTTATCTTGCCGCCTTCTTCTGTCTGACAAAGGCTCATTTTATATGAATTTGGCAACATGTACTTTTTATATTCACTCTCTTGTAGGTCTCGAGTCATTTGTCAAAGTTGACATCATAGTCCAGGACATCAATGACAACAAACCTGAGCTGATCGCTGAAGATATATTTGTCTGCGAGAACGACCGGGACAACATGGTAAGGACTTTTCTAATCTTCAAACATTTTAGGGATAACATAACTATAAGAAAAGACACAGGCATGGAGAGTATAATGGCGTGTTGGCTGACTTGACTGAATTTTACATTCAATCCCAATGTTTTTTACATCACTAATAAAAATGTATGTGGTTAAAAAAGGCTGATTCATGGATAATGTGCTGGAATAAGAAAACCTATAAAGCGGTGATGTTCCGGCTACATGGGTGCATAATGTATCATGATGTGATTGAATTGACTTTATAGAGTGGGGATGTCATGGCAACCATTTAGAATTACCATGTATTGATATTTATTCATTTTTTAATACATTTTTTACTAGTTAAAATTGCTTCAAAAAAAGACCAACGTCAGACTAAATTGAGAAAATCATGACTAAGTTTTGTACATGTAATTATTGTACAGCCCTACCACTCCCACTTCCCAGTATGAAGCTAGGACTTGTCATGTTGAGCTGAAAATCTAACATTATGCTTATACAGCATATAGTTAAACTTTCACAATAGCTCTGTGGTATTTCATTAAAATGGACATTTATTATATGTAGTAACAGACTGTCAGTGCACAGATTAATGACATACTACACTTTGGCTCATAGAGTTTGGCCCAACATCATGTCTTTACGTACAACACTTGTCCAAAAAGTGATTAATAAATGCATGGCAATTACTGCATGTGTTTTATTTTTCCCCAATGTAAAAGCTCATACACACACACGCGCACGCACACACGCACACACACACACACACACGCACGCACACACACGGTTGGCTGCCGCTTTCTTTGGCTGGTTCCACTCTGTCTGGTTGTAAAAATAAAAGAAAAAATGCAATTCTGGTATGTTCTGACCTTTTCCTTCCCTCTCCTCTGTTCATTCTGTGCTTTAGGTGCTGGGGACCCTGAGAGCCACCGATAAGGACGAACACCCAGCATCGTTTAGCTTCAGCCTGGCCAGCCTCAGCTCCAACTTCTCCATCAAAGACCATGGAAGTAAGGCTTTGTGAACACCGCATATATTTGCTTGTGTGGCTCAAAATGCAGCTCAGAGGACGCACAGGCCTCTGGACTTGTTGCTATGCGACAACAGCAACTCCATTTGAAGCACCAGGCTTTGTTGTTGGTGCGAGTGAAATGATTTTAACTTCTCGAATCGTACGTGGCTCCTCTCAGACAGCCGGGGATTTAGAGAGGCTGTCTGGGACGAGGGGCGCTGCATCAAAATCAACAACAGAACAAGACTAAATAACAGAATCAACACAACAACACTAAATAACAGAATCAACACAACAACGCTAAATAACAGAATCAACAACAGAACAACACTAAATAACAGAATCAACAACAGAACAACACTAAATAACAGAATCAACAACAGAACAACGCTAAATAACAGAATAAACAACAGAACAACACTAAATAACAGAATCAACAACAGAACAACACTAAATAACAGAATCAACAACACAACAACGCTAAATAACAGAATCAACAACACAACAACACTAAATAACACAGGCGTGTGTTAGCTGAATTGGTGACTAAATTGCCCCTAATGAATGAATGCGAGTGTGAATGGTTCTTTGTCTGTGCAAGTCTCTGTGTCAGCCCTGGGACTAGCTGTCCACTAACATGGATGTTCCCCACCTAAGGCCCATAGTTGCTGAACTAGGCTAAAGTCAATGCAACCCCTAATGGGAAGAAGACCTATCAACCTAGAGTGAAATGTCTTGGTCAGGATTGGTAAATGAATAAAGTGAATTGTTGTCCATCAATGTATATCAATCCTGAGACTGAGGATGTACCCCACCTCATGGCCAAATACTCTAGTAGTCTTAAAAATAATATATATATTAAAAAAATTACCTATTTTTTATATTCCAACTGTTTACATTTAAAAAATATTAGCTCAGGCTGTCTCAAAAAGCACACTTTTTTCCAAACACTCGGTCATATTACCAGCCAGAACACAGGATGGCAGTAGTAAAAACGAATGCGTATATAAACGAAACATATTGTTGAGCTTCACCAGGTTATAAATCCAGGATAGCAGCAAGATACCTTTTGATTTAGAGCAAAGCTGTTTTACTCAGGATAGAGTTTTGTCTTCGAGCAGCCAACACAAACAGACTGTACACTTTTTGATAAAAACCTGATGAAAACCACATACATCATCATGAACGAAATAAATGACACTGGCTTACTAAATGGATATGGTGTGCCAAGAGTTGGGAGAGAGTGTAAATTTTATGAAAACCTCTAAAGCCATACACCATAAATGTCCAAATATATACCTAACAGAAACCCCTTTTAAACAATCTTCAAAATAGCATGAAAAATGGGGCTCTGTTTGGCAATTTAATCCTAGACTTTCCGTGCCAGGTGAGATGTAATGGCTGCCTTTTTTGGAATCATTATTAATGTTTTTAGGGAGTTTGATTAGGTTATAAAGAGGTCGAGCTGGTTTCTTGTTAAAGTGTATTGTGTAAAGTCAGCGGTGCCGAGGCCCCCTTTAATATTTGAAAATTCTCTGTGGCCCCCCCAAATCTGAAATCTTCTTCCAAAATACAAAACATAGATGTCTAAATGTCTAAATTTTCTATCAATTCTGTAAACATTGAAGTATGATATAATTGTCCACATTTTTAATATTCATTTCAAGCTAAATGTATTATTAAAGACTTGATGTAGGGGCTCTGGGGGCATGAAGGACCTTCGCGGACCCCCAGGGAGCTCCGGACCCCATTTTGGGAATCACTGGTGTAGAATGTATAGATGCACCAGTTTTCAGTTGGATGTTGCAGTGTGGGTTCTGAATTTGGATTTTGCCCCAGTCTTCTCCCCGATTTCCTGTTGCTATACTGACCTGTCTAATAAAGCAACGTGAATGGCAAAAGAGAGATTTTTTGGTGGCACTGTATATCATAATGTCTGCTACAAGCATGTGTACCTGACCTTCACTGGATTTGGGTTCGTCCCTACAAGGCTAACATAGGTGACAAGTTCTGGAAAGGACTAGTGTTGAAATAAAAAACCTTGAGAAATTGTATAGCATTATAACTGGAATCCATTGTTAAATTCTGGAACATTCTGTGATTCAGTGATTATTCTACAGGAACACAAAAAAAAAACCCACAAATGAAAAAAAGTCTAATGTTAAGTCAGAGTTTTTGACTGTGACTTTGTCTGTTCAGTCCCTCTCTTGGGCAGTAGGGAATCTCCCACTGGTGAACCATGCTTCAGGCCCCAAAACTACAATAGCCCCTAAAAGAAAGTGAAAAAATAAATGCCCTACTTTTATACTTCAAAAAAAATGATTTCAGATTGTCCCAAAAAGCACAACACTCGCCTTTGTTCCAAACATTTCATCATATTTATTAAAAACTCTACACTTCCATTTCCACTGCATATTCACTTGATTCCACCCAGGACACAGGATGGCAGTAGTAAAAACACTTTCCATCACTTTTGATCATTGCCTAACCTTGTCGTACATAAAAGCCCCAGGAAAACGTTAGCCAGCGCGCTAGTCAAATATTCACAGTGTGAGCAGATGAAAGCCCGTATTGTGCGTACTGGGATGAAACATTTAGTTGAGTGTTACTATTTCATTGAACCTCGAGAACGATAAACAGAAAAAAACAGCCATTGCTTGCTTCATCCATTTTCTGGTGCCTTGGGGGGGTGACGTGGCGAAGCGATCGGGGGGAGCAGGAGGCCGAGGTGGAAGGAAAGATGAAAGAGGAGGTAGGAGACATAGATTAGGATGGAAGGAGACAGGAAGAATGAAAGTGGTAAAATGAGCAGGAGAAATAAAAGGAGACAGAATAATAAAGAGGGATAAACAAGGGAATAGACTCAGTAAAAGACAAAGGAGCAGTGTGAGCAGAATACAAAATAGACTTTATAAGTGATACGCCCACCAACACACAGACAAACAGTGTCTGTAACAGCACTACTTGATAGCCTGTCCATAGCTATTTGGCATTTTCAGTTGGAAATAAAAACAAATGTGTTTGGGTTGTTTGAGGTCTGTCCATGATATGGTAATATTTAGGATATAACGTGTGATCCTAGACCATCCAAAGAAGAATGAGGAAGTAGTGACTCTAAATCAGAGAAGTGCAGCTGGGGGTCAGTCACAGCACCTGACAAGATTTATTTGACCCTCTGCTTTTAAAACAATGTATTTCTGGGTTGCAGGTGACATCACAACATTCTATAGCCCTATACATGTTAATGGGAGAAGGGGGGCAGAATGACTGTGTTAATCTGCAGATGTTGTGTGTAGTTGGACAGATATACTGTAAGGGAGTAATGGACCTGGTCACTAATTCAAATTTAAAATTTTTCTGAGGGATATTTCTTATAAAAATCCCATATAGTTAAAACAGAATTCTGGCCCCTGCCCCCCATCTGAGGGTATGACATCATCACATTCTAGAACCTGCAACCCAGCTATTGCTTTTGGGCCCTAAATTATATTTAAGAAGCATTTTAGCTATTTACACATATTTTCAACAGCTTTCAAATCAGTGGGAAATAATATTATTTTGAGTGCTGGTTCTCAACTGGTGGGTCAGAATCCAGAAGTTGGTAATTGTAAAACAGGAACATTGTCAGCTCTTGCACATTCTATAGCAACAGTTTGGACACCACTGCTGTGTATTGATCCTATTGACTGAATGTGAGATGTAATGGTTGTGTGCCAATGTAGGCTCTGTGTCAGCGGTGAGACAAACTAGCCACTCCTGCAACCCATAGGGGTAAGCAGAAGAAAAAACATTCATTTTCGCCTAAAAAATACCAGAGCATGAGATATTTTGGATGCGGACAGCTTGCCTTGTTCAGCAGCTGGATTTATGTGGGTGAATGAGTTAGCTGAAATCAATCTTGACACGCTCAGCCATCACGGTTCGACCAATGTTGTGTGACCGTACCAATAGCAGGTTTGATTGTAAAACAAGAACACAATGCTAATCAAATCTAAGGTATTCAGGTACTTGCTCTTTGGTTACTTGACCAGTCAGATTTGTTTGGCCAATTTAACTGTTGCCTGTCTTGTACTTTTGAGGTTTCTTTGGCTTTATTTCATAGGACAGTGAAGTAGGAACATCAAATCCTGAAGGCGATACATTGTTAGTTTGGATTCTACCAACTGATCAAAACATCACATCTTTGACCCAAGTTGAACCTGTTAGTTGAAAATAGTATTTATGTTTTAAGTTTATCTTTTGAAAATATCAAAATCTGTTTATTATCTTTTTATTTTTTTTGCAGATTACCACAAAATTAAACAAATAATCTGACATTACGCTCAAACAGTTACTCAGGACTTGAGTAGTTTTTTCATCAGTACTTTTCTACTCTTACTCCAGTAATTATGTGAATTAGTACTTTTTACTTGAGTAACATTATTTTGAAGTAACCTCTGTTCTAATGGTACTGAGCGCTGGTTCAACTCACAGAGCGTGAGGCACGTTCATGTAATGCACTGAGCTTGTGATGATTTTATCACAGAATAAATGAGTTGATATGTGTCTTCAGTGGCCATTGTCGAGCAAAACACAATAACCAGTGGCAGTTCCTTGGTTACCAGTTCAGTTCAGTTTTGAAAGGCCAAAGAAACTGCATCTGGTTACTGTTGGCGAGTGTGCAGAAAGGCTTGAGAACCATCATAACTTATTATTATAACACATTTTCACAAAATTAGAAACTTAAAACCTTGATATGTAGTTGACAAGACAAACCCAGCATACGTCTCAAAAAAGAGCTCAATCTTGTTCAGTGTTGCTGTCCTATCAATCCCGTTGATAAATTACATGTTGTATTTTTCACGGTTGAGCACATTTTGCTGCCGGCACAAGTTTTTAAATGGACGCCCATGTTCTTTGAGTGACAATATAATTACACCCAGACAACCTTTTACTGCACTCGGCCGCTCCGCGTTTTCACCAATAAACACGAAACAGATTATACACAAGAGTTTGTTGTTTTGTTTTACAAAAGTGCTCTGTTTTTCTCCAACCCATTTCACAGTCTTAGACTTTGAAGTTTGATAGATATTTAGTTGTTGGTGCCATATTGTTTTATTCATTGTTTCCCTTTGGGGCAGAGGAGGTAGAGGAGCCACTCATGTTACTCAAGTAAGAGTACTGTTACTTCAAAATAATAGTACTCAAGTAAGAGTACTGTTACTTCAAAATAATAGTACTCAAGTAAGCGTACTGTTACTTCAGAATAACAATACTCATGTAAGAGTACTGTTACTTCAAAATAATAGTACTCAAGTAAGAGTACTGTTACTTCAGAATAACAGTACTCAAGTAAGAGTACTGCTACTTCAAAATTATAGTACTCAAGTAAGAATACTGTTACTTCAGAATAATATTACTCAAGTAAGAGTACTCTTACTTCAGAATAATAGTACTCAAGTAAGAGTACTGTTACTTCAAAATATTTTTACTCAAGTAAGAGTATTGTTACTTCAAAAATAATATTACTCAAGTAAAAGTTTTGTTCAGTAAAGCTACTCTTAGAAGTTCAATGTATATAAAACGTTACTCAAGTAAATGTAACTGATTACTCTGATTAGAGATCACAGGTGGGTGGAGAAGGAGACTTGGCACCGTTTTGTGTATTTGGAAATGATTTGAAGTACACACTGATAATGAACCTGGAGGTGGGTGGAATTGACCATAAGAACTGACGTTGAATAGTTGTCTAAACATTGCTTTAATTGGCTTTTCTCCAACCGGCATCCAGACATCTGGGACAGGCTGCAGATAACCTTGACTCATACATACATCCTTGAATATCAAATGGCTTTCAGCTTTATGCTGCTAACGGTGTTTAAAGCATTGTTGGATCACTGTATACTGTAAAGGTTGATAATCGTTTGAGTGCTTGATATATTTTTGTTGACTACATTTCTTTTGGCCAAAGTGCTTAAAGATAAACTCCAGCCATAAACGAATCGGCAAAGAACTAACCCATTACATCAAATGAAAGCCCTTAAATACAAAAATGGCCTAATGAAAAAAGGAGGAACAGTGAGAAGCAGAGGTGTTAAAAGCAAAGTGGACATGGCTTTGATAAGTACTGACAGTGTGAACCTGTTCCCCGTGTGTCTACCAACCACACTTCCCCCGAAAAACCCCCAAACACCACTCTCTCACTCCCTCACAGACACGTGCAAAGTGAAAGCTCCTAAAATATTCATCCACTACCAGCTTTTTAAAACCTGCTTTCATTACGGGCCCCGAAAAGACACCGAGAGGCTTAACAAGTGGATGTATCCCAACAGAGAAGTGACAAGACAAGGCAAGGCTGCATTAATACGAGACAGGCTATGGAAAACACGAGTCTAATGAGATTCAAAGGCACAGAACAAAAGGCACGAGATGGGACAGTGAGACAAATAGTGAAATCCTATGAGAGGTGGTGACAAACAAAGAGGCAGATGAGACAGACAGACGGACATTTTGAATCTTTTATTTAGTTAGTTAAGGCTGCGTCTGTCCACCACAGGCCCCTTTTCCTGATGTGCGCTGTGCTGTCAGAGAGGCTGTCCAGAACTTTGTGCAACATACATTTTGCATCAGAAAAGTGCCTTAAGTTCAGAAAAAGATGTCATGTATAATGTTATATAAAAATTCATAGATTGTTTTTTTCTGTTGGAAGCTAACGGCACAGCTAACCAGAACTGTACGCTGCTTTTTTACTAGATTGACTCGTGATATGTATGTTATGGTAACCTACTAATCTGAGAAGGATGTTGAATCGTGCATTCAATTATGATCTGCTCTCCACCATCATTTTTACTGTAACAATGCCAGCGTTCATATTAATAAAATAAACGGGGCAATAAATGGTATTGATGGGTTGCAGTTTGTCATATGTCAGATGTCATACCCTCAGACGGGGGGCAGGAGCCAGAATTCTGTATTAACTATAGATTTTTTATATAAAAATTTGTTACAAAGGTCATCACATTCCTGCCCACCATCTCCCATTAAGAGGTATAGGGCTATAAAATGTTGTGATGTCACCTGCAAGTACTATGCTGACCATTGGATAGATGTACATTGAATTTGAAAAAATACTGCTAATGCTAATAACGGCTTAATAAATTTGTGATATTATATATTTAACATATTGCCTCCAGCCTAATTCACACCAAATGTTACACCGGGCATTTTCTGTTGCGTCTAATGTGTCTGCAAACAGGTGAAACAAAGCTGTGAATGATTTTGTAGTTACTTGTGACTTCTGATTGTCATGTGCCATTATGTGTTAGATGCTATCAATTAACACTTTCTCCGGGTTTTGATTGAGATTGCATTAGCCCTTTTGTGTTTCCATAATCTTTTAGGTTTAGTTGAACTTTTGTTTGTTTGTTTGTTTACTTACCTGGCGTATACTTCCTGTGTTTCCTCGGCTGAAACGCGGTAGATTGGTGTTGCACGTTTCAAAAAAGAATTCAAGAATTGCTTACAGAATTTTGACATTCATTCAATTTATATTCTCCAATTGACAAACACATGTAATATCTCTTTGGCAAGCCCACATTAAGATTAAACCTTCTGTGGCCCAGGAGTTCTAACCAACACTATATACACTATATCCAGGGACGGAAGAAAGAAAATGGGGCATAGATGATGGCCTTCAGTTGGATGGGAGAGGAAACTAACCAAATGGAATCAGTGTCTCATCCACAGGAAACTACAATTTACTTACTACTGTGTTCTTGGTCATTGACTTTGAATGTGATCCCAAACTGGTACAAAATCGATATCATTTTGATTACATGATTTGGTGGATATATGTGCTGTCTGTTTTTTTTACTGGTCATGACCTTAACCTTTGCAGTCTTCTCCAAAGTTTTGCCAAAGGTCATTAATCCTGTTCCCGGTGGTATCCCAGTGGACAGCTCAGGTGTGAATGCACCTTAGACCTGTCTGAGTCTGTCACTGACCTGCATTATTTATGTAGTGTTCACAAGTGGCCAACACTAATGCCACGAGCTGATGCAATAGTAGACTCCTTCCCTTCAGGTTCACTCACAAAGATCTGTCTACTCTGAAATCAACCATAGATCTCACTGTAAACAACTATTGTTCAGTTTCTAAGTGCCTACAGCTGGTAATGTATTGTAGGATTGTTTTGGCAGAAGGCTCGCACAGAAAGTCTTGAGTTCGTGTCCAGTATGAGTTCAGTGTAGTTATGGGTAGAGTAGAGTAGAAGTAGAAGATGTTTTTGGATGTACAAAAAATACTTTAAAAGTACTTCAAAAATTCAGTACTGTTGGATAAGAAATATTTTGTCATGAAATATCTTTAGTTGGACTTCATATTTATTCATAGTTGTTTGGTTAATTCTGTATGGCCCACAGGTGACTGAAGCCTACAGTACCTATGCAACTATGGGCCTTAGGTGGGGCACACACTGGACAATGGTCAGTTAGTTACAGGGTTGACAAAGAGATATACACAAACTATTTACACTCATTCATTCACTTTTTTTGATGAATTCTTTCAAAAATATATATATATATTTGTATGTTGTATGTTTCGTATTTTAATGAGACAGTTCTTTCATTTGAGCATTTGTAGCCATCATATTTTGTTTTTTTTTGAGCACATTGTAATTCTGGTGTGTTCGGTGGCCTAACCATTCCTATCCATTCCCTTCAGATAGTAAATTGCTGGGTTGCAGGTGACATCACAACATTCTATAGCAGTATACATTTTAATGGGAGATTGGCAGATTTTGTGCGTGGTTGGACAGATACAGGAGGGTAATGGACCTGGTCACTGATTTTTGGAGGGATATTTTGTATAAAAATCCCATATAGTTAATACAAAATTCTGGCCCCTGCCTTCATCTGAGGGTATGACATCATCACATTCTAGAACCTGCAACCCAGTATGGGAACTCTGTATTTAATTATATTGGATTTTTAGACAAAATATCCCTCCAAATCCACAAATGTTGAATCTGATCAGATTTATTACCCCCCTGTATCTGTCCAACCACACACAACACCTACAGATTAACAACAGTCATTCTCCTACCCCCCATCTCCCATTAAAATATATAGGGCTATAGAATGTTGTGATGTCACCTGCAACCCAGCAATAGGGTTTTTATTCCCTTCTTTCCAACAATATCTCCTCAATAAAAGTTGATTCCACATCTGTTTGTTGATTTCCAACTCGAATCCACCGAGACACAACCAATTCTCCGCACGGCATCCAAATAGAATTAGCATGGCCTACCAGACTAGCCTATTAGCTCCATCGCCATTGTTCCATTGTGCCGCCCTGTTTTACATAACTGAAATCAATTCGCCATAATTTAAAAGAGCCCCGAAGATTGAGTATTGTGAAGAGGCAGTTAATTTGCATCCAAGTAGCACAGGAAGTAGAGATGAAAGGCACCAATCATTATTTCAGCCTTTTCGAGGATCTTGTTTATTTGCATACAGAACGGTCTAGTGTGATTTGATCTTGAAGTGTTCACTGGGGACTCTACGGAGAAGCATGCTAAATAACTTGTTTGCCTTCCTTTTGTTGTCGGACTACACGGCATGCATTTAAGAGCATTGTAATTTTCATTTTAGCCCAATCCATCTGAGATTCGAGAGGGAAAAAGACATGTATCAGCAAAAACACTATTCAATCAAGTTCTTGAGCTGCAGCTGTATGTTGTGTCTTTGTCTTGGAGCTGAAGTCCACAGGGTTTCTAGAGCTATGTTCAAATGTACACAAGGCCATTTCCTTCCATTGTGATGGGTTAAATTCCTCCAGAGCGGGGGACATTGTGGATCGAGCTCCCCCCGTAGTCTCAACAGGAAGAGGCCGTCCCGGTGGATTTGACAAATGGCCGTATTGTTGGAAGCATTACTTGTGCTCCATTTAGTCCACAGGATTGTTCCCTCACGAAATCGTAAAGGATGTAAATTTACATTACGAGAGAAAGGTTTGAACACATTGAACTATTCAATTGAATGGGAAAGTGTATTGTAATGTATTTTTATTTGTTATTTGGAAATATCACATTATGGCATCTTACTTTACAATTATTCTTTTACTTCTACTATTAATATTATTTTATCTATTTTTGTTTTGGTGGCCATTCTAAAAAACAATCTTGATTTAGTCTTATTTTTACGCTTGTTTGGACAGTTTGTTTTAGATCTGGTATAGTATATATATATATATATATATATATATATATATATATACATATATATACATACGCCCTCGGTGTATTTAGAAATAAATGAGTATAAAGGCTGTAAATTATGGTTGTTGAGCCAAAAGAAAGTATGTATATTCTCTTCCTGCATCTGTCAAATTCCCCGGCAACACAACTTTGCACCACAGGTGATTTTCAAAATACTAATTTGATGTAAAATGAGTCTTTTGTCTTGGAGCTCCCCTGTGCTGTCTTGTTCTACCTGTTGGTATAAATAGGCCCCAGCTTTCACAGACTGAGCAGGTGAACATTAGCTTCGCTCCACTGAGGTGACATGATGATTTAGAGAAATTAGACATGCATTTTGCTAAAGGAGAGGTACATCTGCTGTGGGGGCGGGCCGACATATTTTGTGGACTCATTGTGTGTGCGTTTCTCTGTTCTTCTTTCAGACAACACAGCCGACATCTTGGTAAAACAGGGGCCCTTCAGTCTGGACGACTCCAATGATTACAGTGTATCAGTGAGGGTCGGAGATGGAGGAAGACCTCTGCAGACCAGTGTCACACACCTGGCTATCAAGGTGTGTGTGTAACCTTGGGACATTTTAAAGGCTTTTACGTACAGTATTACTCACATATCTGGAAGATTCTTTGTAAAACATGGTAGTATTTTTAAATATGTTTTATCCAGCCTATGCATGTTCATGTGTTACATCTATTTAGCACAAACCATGATAATATATAACTGAAATTAAAGTCTCTCTTACAATATCAATCCATGGCTCATACATTGCAGTGTATTTTCTATTATTTCTCATTTACAGTACATATGGGAACATTTTAAAATCAGGCTTCTATTTATGAGTTTTTAATTCTCATTCTCCGTAAGATTGATCCAGGATTCATTAATTCTCCATGTTACCATATGTTTCAGGCCTGTCGATGTGATCACAGACGAGTCCCAACTCAATGTAAAGCAGCAGCTCTGAGGATGGGAGTCAGTGTGCACGCGCTCATCGCCATCCTGCTCTGTATACTCACCATACTGGGTAGGTCTATATTCATCACCATCCTGCTCTGTATACTCACAATACTGGGTAGGTCTATATTCATCACCATCCTGCTCTGTATACTCACCATACTGGGTAGGTCTATATTCATCACCATCCTGCTCTGTATACTCACCATACTGGGTAGGTCTATATTCATCACCACCCTGCTCACCATACTGGACATTATTTCAAAATGTTACTCGAGTAAAAGTAAAAAGTGCTCATTCACATAATTACTGGAGTAAGAGTAGAAAAGTACTGGTGAACAATTTACTCAAGTCCTGAGTAACTGTTTGAGCGTAATGGCAGATTATTTGTTTAATTTTGTGGTAATCTGCAAAATAAATAAAAAGATAATAAACAGATTTTGATATTTTCAAAAGATAAACTTAAAAATAAATAATATTTTCAAAAATTAAGGCACAAGGAACAGAATTTCCCATCATCACATTTTTCACATAAAGCTGTTCTTACATGACACACAGAGGTGGTAAAAGTACTCTTACTCTTTCTAG
>JAVQKC010208817.1:0-13658 GCA_036025475.1 Philypnodon macrostomus | reverse complement strand
TTATTATTATCATTATTATTATTATTATATTTATCATGTGTATTTATTTATTTAGTTTTAAGGTGTACCAAAACGCTGCTGCTCAAATAGAATGCCTTTTCTAAATGATGTACATCCTGTTTGTTTATTTTTTACATTTCAATTAGTATATATATGTATAAAATAGTCATATAAAAAAGATATATCATTGATTGAATCATTTTGCACAGCTTATTCAATGCTAGATGTTGACTGTACCATTGCATCCATCAGTATTTTTTGTGGTGTCTTCATTCTGTCACAAAACAACTAGCCCGTACTTTTTTATTTCATCATAGATTTCAAAGTCTATTTTTCTTGCACTGACACTGCTATATCTCTCTCTAGGTGGCAGACATAAAAGAGAAGCTAAAGACGTCTAAGAAGTTCTGGTCCGGTCTGCCTGACATGTTTTGTGTGGGAGACAGAGTGACACCCGGAAACTCCACGGATGAAGAGTGTTGGAACGGACACACCAGGGGCAGGTGCACAAACCCTAACACTATGAAGTCAAACTAGGCCAGAACAAAATCACTCAGTCCAAAGTCCAGTAATCTTCTAATGAGTCGGTCTGATCCAAGAATTAAGGACTTAGACTTTAACTGTTTTGGAGAGACACAATTTTAACTGGCCACATTGTTAGGTAGTCCGTGCACCTAATATTCTGGCGCACACAGCATAGTCTTCTGCAGCTGAAACGCATCTGCTTCAAGGTTTGACATGTTCGAGATGGCCTTATTGTTAAACCAGTCAGGCTATTCTCCACTGGCCTCATCACTTTTGCCTGAACAGGACATTTCCACAATTGTTTGACCAGTTTATGTGGCAACAAATGAAGTGAGTTTAACCACTTTTGGTCTCTAATCTGATGCTTGCTTTGTAAATCATCTTTATAACACCTGTATGCCTCAATGCATTGGGCTTTAGCCATGTGACTGAAAAATGTCTGGAAACTATGATTTATTGACAAGACAGGTAGAAATGTAACAACGTAAATCGATTTGGACATTGTCTTTCCAAATAAATCGAGTAGTTTGCATCATAGACACAGCCTACACTACGGCACGTTCTTTCCATTAATCTTGTTTGTGTGGATAATTCTTGTTCAAATCTGCAGTCAGCATGCTTTTGCACGGCTAATCTGATTTTATTTTCAAGAAATATTTGCACAAGTGCTTTACAAGCCCACAGCCAATACGGGGGTTACACTTAATTGGTTTATGACATTTTTATTCATTTCTACTATACTATCAAAAGGAGACACTCAATGCTATTCTTAAAGCATAAAAGGCACAATTTACTGGGGAGAATCGAGGCCTCAAAAGAATATATTTATTGTGGGTGGCAGCAGTCAGGGGTAGAAAATCCTGTGATTTGAACATGTACGTACACTCGCTGGCCACTTTATTAGGTAGAGCTTGTGTTCCCTTACAGTGGCTCCTGATGCGGTCCTCATTCTGTACATTCAGAGACAGTCTTCTGCAAATCCTGATGTAATAAATGATTGTGATGATTTCTGTCATCCCAGAGTAGACCAGTCTCTGACTTATGGTATGAAAAAGATATATTCCCTCACAGAACTGCCAGTCACTTGATATTGGATCTTTTTTATAGCCATTCTTTAACCCTAGACAGGATTGTGTGTGAAAATCCCAGTACACCAGTTCAACACTTTGTGAAATACAAAATCTTAAAATCCATCATAACATCAATTAAGTCATATATCTTATGCACTCTGATACTTCTACAGGTCTGCCCTGAACGTACGAGCATACCTAATAAATACGTATGTTATGTCGAGTGACCTATAAACAGAAAACAAAGGCTTCTTCATGAGTTCATTTGTCGTATGCCTTCATGTGCCTCTTTATCAGACAGAAATGCAGACAGCTGCATACCCTAGAGAAATACCTCATGTGTACTGTATGCCTCAACATTACCGGGTGTGATTAGGTCAAACTTTGGTCGCTTGTTCATTCTCTCTCAAGGGGAATAACTCACTGACGTAGAGGAACAACAATAGCGTTTTGAGAAAACAATTTTTTCATGTGTCCCTGAAGGTATTTCCCCGAAGTGCAAAAAGATGGACTGACCAATCAGGTGACCAACCCAGAGGTGGAGGTGGACATCACACGTCCGGACACATTCATTCGCCAGCAGATCATGGCTTTGAGAGTGATGACCAACAAACTAAAGAATGCCTACAATGGCAACGATATCAACTTTCAAGACACTGGTAAGTGTTCTGTAGGTGTTTTATTAAGCCAGGGTTATTTTTAGGCCTTTCTCCCGGCACACTCACTATTCTCCAATTTGTCACTCATTTTGATAAGCTGTCTACTTTGAAATGGTGTCTAACCTTAATGCTAAGGTAATGAACAGCGACGAGAGAGCCACAAGAGGCATTGAAGGAGCAGGAGTTCGTTGTTGTAGGTAATAATGTAATCAGGCCTTCATTTACGTAGCTCTCAGAAACAGGCTAAGCAGTGTTGATGAGGCAAGCTTAACAATCAAACAGCATTTCTGTTTTAATTTGAAAAAGTAGGCTGTCTTTATGTGGTTGTAGGCTGGAGTTTGATAAAGCTGAAACATAGTATTTGGTATAAGTGCCCATATAAGATTATCCTTTATCATTTTGTGAGAATACCTTATAAAAAGACATAGAAATACTCACAGTGTCTGATGTAAAATCATGTGAATGTTATTAAATACAGACTATAAAGTGACTTTTCATAATTGTGTTGATGTTGCAGGTGATGAGGGCAGTGGCTCAGGCTCGGGCAGTGGCTGTACAGAGGACTGTCCTACAGAAGCAGACAGCCCTCCGTCTGAAGCCCCGGTGGTGGAGGCTGATAGGAGTGAGCCCGTGGGTGGCTCTGTCTCGCGCAACACACCCTCTGTCGCCGTGCCAACCGCGATCGCCCTCTCGGCTCTGGCACTTCACCGACAATGGAGATAATGCTGGAGGAAGCCCTTCACATGGACAGCCTTTTCTTTTTGCAGATTTTGTATCCAGGCGGTCGGAGCGACAGTGCAGCCTAAAGGCTAAAGGGTCTGCTCTGAAAAGGACGAGTTCCCAGTTTCCCAAAGATTGAGCTGTGCCATATTTCTACTTTATGGCATCACTTCATCAGTGTTGATGCCGACCTAAAAAAACTCTGCTGCAGAGATTTTAAAGAAAGTCTTGTACTTAGGGCTGGTACTATTGTAGGTCTCCATGTGGAAAGAAAAAATGAAACGCACTTTGATTTTTTTAATGCAAAAGTGGTCTGTGTGTTGTTGAGAATGTGGTTATGATTTGATGCACCTAATGAAGGCACAATACGTTTACAATATGTTCTAATATATTTTAAAAGGCATTGGAAAAAGATATAGGAACATGTGATTTCTGCTTATATTTCAGTCCGATTTTTTATTTTATTGTGTGCTTTTTTTTTTATTTTGCTGCAGTGTTATTCCATATTCACCTAAGTGTCAACATTCATAATTGAACCATATTGCTTTTAACACACTAATCTTCCTGATGTCTTTGGTAATGGATCTGCTTGGCTACTACAGTATCTATCTACTAAACAGTTTAGCAAAACATATGTCCAAACACTCAATCTTTATAAGCACCTTTTCTTATTGTCTCGCCAGGTACTTCATATATCATCTAAACAAACAGGCAATACACATGATGATAGTGCTGGTATAATGTAATGCAAAAAACATATCAAACCATAAAGCTAATCTAATTATATAGTTATATCCTTAAATTGGCTTAGATGAGTATTCACTTCGATGATAGTCTCTTACAATAAGTACTGTGCAGTTGTATAGTCAAACAAAAAACAGAAAAGTAATCTACAAAAAGAGCACACATACAAGCCCTTAAAAAGGCTATTTATTTCATAGAGAATAACTAGTACTAGTAAAGATGTAAACCATGTCATTCTCACCAATAACATGAATAGTTACTGAAAGTTAGTAACTCCTTATGAAATGGAAATATATATGGAAATCAGTATAAAAAGAAGAAGCCAGCATAACGTAGTGGTTCCTGGAAAATGCAAAGAAAAGGTCCCTAAATTTATCTGTGAAGCTTGAATGGTTATGTCTGCGGCACGGACAGGCTCGAAGCGGACCACAGTCACCTGTGAAATGAGAATCTGTGGAGAGCGGTCAGGGCTGAACGCTCGGCTGCAGCCCCTCACTGGAGCGTCTTACAGAGAAGTGAGAGGCCTGCAACCCGGAGGGGGCACACACACAACCAGTCCAAACCCACCACTACAGCTCGCTAAGACATTAAACTAAAAAAAGCATATTCAGCTTAGCATATCCCATGTACCACCCACAGCACAATTACAGAGCTTTTTATGTTTTTCATTGAAAACAACAAAACATGAACTTAAGTCATATGTGTCACTGAAAAGTTTCTTTATTATGAATACTGATCTTAAAGGATGCCCTTTTTATGTTTTGTATCATTGAACTTTTAATGCTAATATTTTTGCAATAAAACATGGAAAACAATGCTGAGAAATTGTGTCAATAACTAAATGATAAAAAATTCAGTAAGTATGTGATTTAGAAGTAATTTAGACTTTCAAGTAAAATGTGATTCTCTTTTATACAGTTAGAATTCTATTAAGTGTTAATATTTAGTTTCATTTTATACAATAATAATCTTTTTTTCAACCATACAGACCACATAGTACATAGCCGAGCTGTCATATGAAGGTGGGTCTAGGCTTCCTCCGTATACTTCCTGTTGCTGAAGTCTGCTTTTATCAGCGGTTCAAAGCCAGTGTTTCTGCGCTGACGCATATAGAGCACAAAGATAAGCAGCAGCACCAGGAGACCCACGAAGACTCCCCCCAGAGTGGAGCCCAGCACGATCACTGGAGACCCACCACCAACCTCTGCAAACACCAAGCACAAGACATATATGTATTTCAAACATTTTTAGAGAAATATATATTTACATTATATGGGATGCATTTCAAGGAAGCATGCAAAGTTTTCAGGAACACTTATGTGCATATCTATGTACAGCTCAGTATAGATTTTGGTTAATGCATAAAGCCTAGAATTCCATCAGGTAGTTAAAACTTTCAGAATAATAGTCTAAAATGGACCAAGGAAGAAAGATCTGGATCACTGCCGCCACAAGGGGTCAGTAAACTAACTATTTTTTTTTTTTGTATATTTTAATGGATTATTTTCCTTCCTTTGTTTACAATTCTGGCACAATTGACCCCCACACTACTACACTACCTCAGTTTAAGTCTAGGTACTATATCTTGACCATTTTGACCACCTTTCATAATATCTCAACTTCAAAATTGAGTTTCATAATATTCACTCTATTTCCCAACACTGTCTGTAATTATAAATTTGTATATGTTATTCATACTACCTAGGGCAATAGCGTAGGAGTATCCCAGCTGCTCTGATGAAACATAGATCTCCTCATTAGTGATTGGAGGGAAGAAGGGGACCATGTTATAATCCCTGTTGTGTCCAATAGGAGCCATCTCATCTGGGAAGGTCGCGTTTGATGGAGCAATCCGTCTCATCCACTCGTCAAAAATAGCATCAGTGAAGGCATGGAGCACCTAAGGGGAATATAGATATGTTAGATTAGTGATGTTTGAAAGTCATATGGGGAATGTAGTTTTTTGTGTTACCAAAAAAATTGGATCGTTGGCTGCAGAGTGCGACAGAGAGCTGGTGCCGTTGAGCATGGAGTGAACAAGGTTATGAAGATTATTCACTGTTTCGTCCAGTTCACCATTTGGCCTTTCAAAGCCTTCAAGAGCATTTCTGTGACACACAAAAAGAAAAAATGCTGACTTTATTGTAAATGTTGAAGTGTAAAATACCTGTGCAGTACCTAAAGCTGAAGGAGGAGTTGGTGAAGTAAGGCGGGCTGTCAAAATCCCTGATACCAAGGCAGCTGCGGACATCACTCATCGTGGGCAGAGACGCGTTGCTGTTCTCCATGACACCTCTCTGGATGAAGCCCTCGTTGGTGCCGTTACACAAAGTCACCAGGCGATTGTAGTCATCCAAACTGCAAGGAAAAACAAGAAAATTCAAATCATTCTCCATATGTGTTACCATTATCCACAGTAGTATTGTTAATAATGTTACCTGTTACAGACCACCCCCCATCGGGAGAAGCGGGACTGCCTGCTGATGAGGGAGGGGTTGGCGGGGTCACGGGCTCCGAGCATGTCATCTCTGCACACGTCGCACTCGTTCCGACCTGTGGCGAAGTTCCAGTACGGGATGGCGAAGTTCTCGTTGCCACTAAGTCTCTGCAGTTGAGATAAAATGATGTCGAGAAATGTATGATAATGGGCATTAAAAAAATGAAATAAACTGAAAATGACTTTAAAATGGTTAACATGAATTAATATTGTGTGAATTATTGTACATGCCTGTAGATCTCTCTCCAGACTCAGCAGGTGGTATCTGTGCCATGTGATGAAAGCTGGACCTTTGTGAGAGAAGTCAATGGCTCTGAAAGGACGGCCAGGACCTGAGGAGAAAGCCATAGGTAAAGAATCAGTATATCTTTTTTGGAAGAGCTCAAAAGAAGCAGCAATATATTTAGAGGAAATTGTGTAATTGTTTTAATTGTGTTCTTATTAGGGTAAATAAAAATACTGTATATGCACCTATAATGGTGTATATAATTGATTTGTCTATAACTATATATATATATATATAATATAAATAAAAGAATAAACAATGACAAGAATTACAATTTAATGGAAGACTAATGAATGAATGTTAATAAATATACAAAATCTATGAACTATATAAAATTGTATTATTATGGAACCATTACAGTTTGCTTTCATTATGTGGTAGTGTATTACATAAAACACATTATGGGTGGGTTCCTTTGAAACACCAAAATAGCCCCACATGTGAATAAGAACATGTCCTGTATAAGTAACTTACCCAGCAGAGTGTCTCTGACAGAGTAGTAGTGCTGCCACACGAAGAAGTCATAGATGGAGATGTTGGAGAACTGTGGCTCTGTCCTGTTTGGTCCCAGAAGTCCGAGCCAGTGCTGTGTGGCGATCATGTAGTTCGGATGGATGGTGTTCTTGGCCAGGTCCAGGACGTCCAGAAACTCCTGCAGCTCCGCGGGGCTCAGAGAGTGAATGTCCTTCCTCACCACAGGGGTCCTCCTCTGGTCACAGTTAGGCCCAGTCCAGCCAAACTTACACTGACCACAGTCAAAGCCAGCAAAGTTACCTGGAAAACAGGATTATACAAACACAAACTGTGTGGTACAGGGATCACTGGGGGTATGGGCTTTTTCTAGAGGCACTAGTCATGAATTTGTTTCACACTTGTGTTCCTGTTTTAGTACGGCTTTGAAAATAAGGCATGCTTGGGCCTGGTTTTAGTACAGTTTACATTAAGGTTAGACCTGAATGAGTCCTAGTTCAGACCTAATAAATCCTGGTTTAGACATGGTTTAGAACTCATATTCTAACTGTGGTCGACCAGATTTAGAACATGGTTTAGAACTCATATTCTAACTGTAGTAGACCAGATTTAGAACATGGTTTAGAACTCATATTCTAACTGTGGTAGACCAGATTTAGACTTGGTTTAGAACTCATATTCTTACTGTGGTAGACCATATTTAGACTTGGTTTAGAACTCATATTCTAACTGTGGTAGACCAGATTTAGAACATGGTTTGGAACTCATATTCTTACTGTGGTAGACCATATTTAGACTTGGTTTAGAACTCATATTCTAACTGTGGTAGACCAAATTTAGAACATGGTTTAGAACTCATATTCTTACTGTGGTAGACCAGATTTAGAACATGGTTTAGAACTCATATTCTTACTGTGGTAGACCAGATTTAGACATGGTTTGAAACTGCTTTGCACCCAATATTTTCTGTACATGATGTAAAAAAAAAGCTTTGAGTTTCATGCATTACTTTTTGGATTTTCACTGTTCTTACATCATCTTACTGCACTCACCATTACATCTGCAGGTCTGATTGAAAAACTTAGTAGGCCATCTCTCTCTGTCATCCACATTCTTCATACTATACGGTCCTCCCCATGGTTTGGTATCCACTCGAACCGCGATGCAGCTCCCCCGTCCCGTCAAAGATCCGCAAGCATTCGCCGGCTCTGACCCCAACGCTGGACAGCACCTTTTGCTCTGTAGTCCTTCCACCGTGCAGCAAGCCCTTGGAAACTGAGCGTGTCCATGTTCAACCCACACCAGCAAGCACAAAAACCCCAGACAAAAAATCTTCTTCATCATAATTCTATTTGTTTTCCACTTGTTTACAGTGACTAATCAATTCCCAGCCAGTCGATTAGTTCCTCTTTTGGAGAGTGGTGTATCTTCAAATTAGATACGGCGATAGATGTTAAGCAGAAACAGACACCCGGATCATGTTGTGTGTTCCGGTGGGCTACATGCACATTAGTGAAAGGGGATAGATTGTGTATGTGCTTTTGTAGTGTGGAGGATTAGGCTGCTGGTCTTGTGATCACCACCTGACAGACTCTGAGCTTGGATATGAAGGAATGGCCCAAAGCAATGGAGCCAAACTGAATACACACATTTATCTGGGCATGATAGAAAGTCTGATTATTCTTCTAGGAAAGTTATTAGTTAGATATATATTTATGTGTGTGTGTGCCAAGTCTTAGTGATAAAAGTGTGATGATAGATGGAAAAATCTGAAAAGCTTACTGTTACTGCATCTGTGTGGCTATCATAATTACTGGCACTATAATCCAACCAGTTTGGGGAATTTTAAGCTTTTTTGACTGTGGCTAATTCAGGTGATTAAAGAATGCTATCCTGGCCCAATTTTCACAGCGACCTGAACTTGGTCTCGGGGGAAAATGAGAGTTTGAAAATGCAGCAGAATAGTTTTGTTCAGTTAATTCCAAATTATTAGGCAGTCTAAATTTCTTCAGTTTTATTTAGCTTTTTTTTTTAAACTACTGTTCGAACATTCGTCTAGAGAGCTAGCAAGTGTAACATATACAATTTACTCAAGTTAAATTATGCCTAAAATCCTTTCCGCTTATCCGGGGCCAGGTCGCGGAGGCATCAGTCTAAGCAGTGATGCCCAGACTTCCCACTCCCCAGACACTTTCTCCAGTTCTTCCGGGGGACTCCAAGGTGTTCCCAGGCCAGGGAAGAGAGAGTTATAATCCCTCCAGAGTGTCAAGGGTCTTAAAGGTTAAATTATGCCTAAAATGTATACTCGGTAGACGTATGTAGTTATTTTCCACCTCAGACAGATGAACGTCCTCACATACAAGTGCAACAAAGGGTGGCCTTGGTACATTGTATGTTCACAGTTTGTCTTATAATAAAATTCACCTTATACACCTTTAATACAATTGGAATTACAGGAATTAAAAAGTAAAAATGTTCAATGCCAAAAGGCCTAACTTCTAAGAACAAAAGCACAATAGTCATCTGTAGTGAGTAAACCACAAAACGACCCATGGCTTCTCAGTCTGTTAATCATTACTACAGTGGGGTCATTGTCATTGAGTTTATAATACAAGACACAGTTAGTGCTGAATTGTTTTGAATGACGCATGCTAATCACATGAAGTGCCTTCACGTCTTCATGGAGCTTTCTGGAGTGAGGCAGCAGTAACCATCTTGCCATCATGATACCTAATGTTTTACTCTAAAAGATGCTCTGGAAAAGTAAATATAAAGTTAAATTCTGTGTTAGTAAACACAAGTTTGTAAAGATGTTTTTTTTTTTTTTTTATCAGAAGAAAAAATATTTATTTAATTATATTACAATGTCTTTATAATTCAGTTAATTGAGAAAGAAATTACATTTATATAGCTTGTATATACTCGTTTATATAGCCAAAAAACTTACTACAGTACATAGTGTAGGCCACAAACAAGAAGACTATACAACTATACACTTTAGACTGTGGTTTCCTATTGTTGTATTTATAATGTATTGTTTGTAAGATTGTATGTTTGTCTGGGATGTCCCCTCTTCACTTGTACTGCAAACCTAATTTACCTACGGGTACGAATAAAGAAACCTGAACCTGATAATGACATTTCTGGCCTTAGTGTCCATTTGTAAAACTGGTTGGCTGTCCTCCTGGCTGTCCTCCTGGCTGTCCTCCTGGCTGTCACTCTGGTTGAGTTGGCCTCAAAAGCTTAATTTTGACAACTATCACCAAAAAATATGTTTTGGGAAGTAAATGATAGGTTGCGTTTCCGTTAGCATTCAGTTTGCTTTTAGGGTGGCCAGATTCCTGTTTACTAACAGGTCATTGCCATTATCTCTGTTTGTTGTTCTTCACCATTTAGCTGCCGTTACCATTTAACTTGCGTTTCTGCTATTGAACCTTGTGTATATTGAAATAAAATGCTGCGTACACAATTCTGTAATCACATTGTTAATATTTTACAGTTTAATGTATTTCTAGAGCTTCATTTGTTACTTTCCAGTCAGTCCTTATAGTAGCAGCTCAAAGATTGACCCATTCCTCCAATTGTTTTAGTGATGAAGACACGAACAAGGTGCACTCAGGGGGTTGAGCCAGTATGTCCTGTTAATGTGTTAAAATGTAGTGTTGATTTAAACTTCTATAGGATCAGTGAAGACCACAAAAGGACGCCATGATTAACTGATGTGCAAAATGGATGAAGCAGCAGCCGTGAGAAGATGCACAGTGAAACACAGTGGGAACCGTCTCTCAGTGGAATTCAAAGCCCTTTGTATTCCTCTGCTCTTCCGTTTTATGTTATATTCTTTATTCATGACGAGTATCTTTTGTAATGTTATTCCCTTCTGACTCTTATTCCCCACTCTCATCCTCCTTATTCACGTTCATCCAAACCTTTAGATTACCTCCGTCCTGTGTCAGTGGGGACTTCTGGGTAAGACTGTGAATACCTGATCATGTCCTGAATGTCAACAATATACCACTGCTCTACTTCCTACCAGAGAAAAATGTCAAGCATTCGGCAAGAAGACGCGTAGACCCGTTTATATATGTTTATAAATAAACAGGTTTGGCCCTCATCCATCAGACTTGCATATGAATAAGGGGTAAAAATGGCTGTAGGCTGGAGTGCATGTGGGATTTATGATCCCATGTTACCATGTGCACCTTGCCAAGCCCAACACATACGCAACGGGCTGCTGATAAATCGAGCGGCTGAAAACAAGCGTGCTCCTACATATCCACGGTCCAACTGATACTCAACATAGAGACACAATTCATTATTTGTCATATTAAATGCATAGTAAAAGTCTACAATAGCAACTAATGGTTTAAATACAATAACACAGGCTTGACTGTATTATAGTAATGAATGTGGGTTATATGATCATATCCTAAGCAAACTCATCATTTCTTATTCTTTAGTGAAATCCCTTACGATTGGCTGTGTACAGTCCATATCAAAGAAAGCAGTGTGTCCCCAGCACTTGGTAGTTAAGGCCACCAGCTACCACTGTGACTGCCATTACCATACATCCTATTAATTTATTTCCCTCAAACCCAATTTTTAATGTTTTATAAAGCAATGTATGCAATTAGCTTTTTGTGGCATTTATGAGCAGCACATTAATGGTTGAAATGGCCTTAATATGTAAATTCACAATGTAAAAGGACTAGGAGATGGCTTCCACCTTAACTGACCACATTTCTCCAGGAAGCAGTGTTGGTCCTGTACTGCAATTCTCTCTTGTTGCAATAGCTTTTGCTGTCAGCTGGTCTATCGCACTAGTTTTTGAGTAGTACACAGAGCTGAGGGGCTATTCCACAAGCTCCCAAAGACAGACACAGAAACTCAGTGCAAACTCTTGTATCAAGGCCAGACAGACATGACATGTGTCGCATATGAACTTTGCTGTTTTTGGACAAAGACTATGAAGAATTGTGCATTCTCAGACACAACATTTTTATACATAAAATGGTGAGTGTTTGTTGATGTGAATAGGTAAATTATTTCTTTATTTTAAGTGTTTTGAGTGCCCATGGTGATGGTAGATACATGCTGTATACATATATATATACATTATACATTATATACATTCCACCTGCCAGTGATGAGCTACAATAGTAGGACATTTAAGTACTAAAATAGACACTTGATGTACAAATCAATTTGGAGTATACTTGTATTGATTATGATATCTTACAATAAGCTTAAGTTATTAGAAAGAGTTGTAGAGATTGTTTTATAAAGCCAGTGACTAATAGATCTGGACACTATAAGCATCAGGCCTGTAGTTTGGGGAAATATGCATGTTACTAAAAATTAAGTAGATTCACTGTCTCGCAAAAACAACATTTAAAAAATATGTTATTGTTATTACATACAAATTATTAGTAGGCCTGTAATGTTCTGTTAATATCTATTAATGTGAAAATGTATCCATTTGTCCCTGCTGATTGCTTGTGCACACTACAGCACTTGTGAAATGAAATGTGAACTGGCAGAGTATATAGGGCTAATTCCAGGCCAATACAGCTGGTCACAGGCATGATACTGAGAAATAACTGTGGAAATTAGACAGCTAATAGAAAGGTGATACAAGGGTGTGTGGTGTAGAAGATTGGTTTGTGATTGAATGGAGTCTGAGAATTAGACTTACTTCAACTTTGTGCATTTGTGGGTTTGATATACTGTAGAACAAAAAATCACTCTGTATTTTATGTGTGGTATAGTATGGGGGCTTCAACATAGTTAGTAATGTCTCTTAGTGGATTAAACGGCCAATACTACAATCATCTGAATTAACACATGAAGCAATGAAAGCTAAAGATAAGCCATAACTAAGCCCAACATGGCCGAAGCAATATGCCATAATACTTGTAAGAGTGAGATTGCTCTGCTGCTGAGTTGGTGATGGGGCATAGGATGGATCCAGTTTCATTCTGAAATGATAAAACAACAGCAGTCCACAGTGACCTGTGGGACTAATGTCCTCCCTGTGTGTTCTTCCATTGAGTGATTGTTTATATCCTGTGAGCTTATTGCTGACAGCTGGAGATGGTGTTGGATCAGCTAATGACTTGTGTCAGCCTGTGCCATCTGCTGTGGTGGCACACTCACCCACTGAGACCACAGCAGTCACAAGCACAACGTATCTGGAGCAAAATCTCTATATAGTGAGCAGGAAGATTTACTACAAGATATAAAAAGAACATATATTCAAAAAGCTGCCATCAAACTGCTGACCTGTGTACAGTACATCAGTGTATTTGATAGAATATACTGATGCTAACCATGTGTGGCTGTCTTGTTTTGCCTCAACATATAAAACAATTGGGCCTACTATAGTTGACGTTTTCCTGGTGTTTGTCCAATATTTTTCAAACCAGACACAAAAGAATCATACTCAGGCATGTCTTTAGAGCTCTTCAAAACGAAGTTAAAGACATATTTTTATTCATTGGCTTTTAACATAGATTGAGCTGGGTTTTTGGCCATTTTACAATAGCTTTTGGTGCTGCATTTGTTGAATTTTTATTGTATTTTTACCATTGTTTGTTTTGTCTGTTTACCTGCCTGATGTACAGCACTTTGGTCAACAGTGGTTGTGTTTAAATGTGCTCCATAAATAAATTTGATTGATTGATTGA
>JAVQKC010208810.1:0-11047 GCA_036025475.1 Philypnodon macrostomus | reverse complement strand
GTAAGCTACTTGTGTAACCAGAGCTGCCCTGGGGCACACTGACAGAGGGGGTGGCTGCCAGTCTGCGCCTACAGCCCCTTCAACCACCACCACATTCATTCATTCATTCATTCATTCATAGGCAATGCGGGTACTAATATTACCCATGTAGAAGTAAAAAAAGGTATTCAAAATGTCTATATAATGATTTATTATGAACGAGTGAATTGTCATGCCTGTGAGCCACTAAGGTTCATCCCTGCAACAGGCCATAGTCTATGATATACCCCACTTAAAGCCCATAGTTGCAGACATAGGCTCCAGTTACCCACAACCATAAATTGGAATAAGTATAATCAATAAATAGTACCACGCTTAGGTCCTTACCCGCTGTTTGGGCAACACTTAAAATCATGGGAGTGGCCCGTATAGGGTTTAAAGGTCACGTCAATTTGCCACCAGTGTTACGCATTCTGAGCATATGGTTCTGTTAATCCAGAACACCACCCAACACAATGCGCCCAACCAACCACGCTTTGACTTTATTGTGCGGGATCACCAAAACCATCAAAGTTTTGTCCATCACCGGGTCGACTCGTAACGACTGCACTTTTCAAAAACACTTACACAGCCGACGGAAATAAGATCAAGTGGTGGCGGCAGCAGAATGATAAACTATGTAGAAAGGTGCTCAAAAAAGCTTGTAATGTAGTGAATGTGAAGTATTTGGGAGCCAGAGGAGGACAGTGAAGTGGGCCATAGCACAGGGGAGGCCGATCTGTTCCAGTTTGACCGAAGGCACCACATGGAGATATAGACAGGAATGATGTCTAAATGTGGAGTACTGAACTAAATCAGGCCTGGAGCAGATTAAAAATGAACAAGTGTGAAATTAGGGAAATGTAGAGAAACCATAGATGACCTCAGGCTCTTACAAAAGACTTAACAATTGACAAACCATTGACTGTCTGATGGTGTGGTCTGATGAGAGTCAAATCTAAGCATAAGGCTGCAGCAGTAACTGGTCCATTCTTTCTTTTTTTACGATGAGACATATTTTATAGCCCAGTGGTAGCATGCTGCACAAGGCTGACCAGATGTCCCACATTGTTGTCCCAAATCCAGTGTTGTGTCCAAAATTTTCTTGTGTTTCATTGTCATTGTGTGTGTGTGTGTGTGTGTGTTTGTCTGTGTCTCTGTGTGTGTCTATATGTCTGTGTGTGTCTGTCAGTGTTGTGTGTGTGTGTCTGTGTGTGTGTCTGTCAATGTTGTGTGTCTGTGTGTCTGTCTGTGTCAGTGTTGTGTGTGTGTGTCTGTCAGTGTTGTGTGTGTGTCTGTCTCTGTGTGTGTGTGTGTCTGTGTGTGTGTCTGTCAGTGTTGTGTGTGTGTCCTGTTTGTCTGTCTGTCAGTGTGTGTGTGTGTGTGTGTGTGTGTGTGTGTGTGTGTGTGTCTGTCTGTGTGTGTGTCTTCTATCTGTTGTGAGAGTTGTGTGCTGACCTTTGTGTTGTTTTTACAGTTGTAGTTTAACTGGGGTGGAAACAGTGTTAACACAAACTCAAACCAGGACAAAAACATCTACTGTACATGTGTCAAATGTTTGGGCTGATACTAAACATCTGCTGGTGTTGTTTTTACAGATGAACTCTGACAGCACGCTCCAGATATTATGACAGTTTCCATGTGGCCACTTTTGTTGCCTATAGCTTTAGAGCAGTTCTCATAGTCATAGCATTTAGAACCTAATCCATGTTTCATAATGTTACCATGTGCACTGGATTTTCATGATTTCTGAAGGATAAAAAACTCACGGGAGTGAATTGGTATTTTTAGTGACAAGCCTGAGACTCACATGGAAAAAAACAATGCATTTCTCTTGTTCAATCACTTAACACGAGTTTTTGCAATCATTAGCTAAACCAGATTATATTTGGAGTTTATCCAATTATTTAGTGGCAATTTCACACTAGAAACAGATTTTTCTATTGAACCATGTACTAAGCACTTCATTATTTTAGATTCTACCACCAGCCAATACTGAAGATGTGTTGTTAAAAAATTGGCTTGAGAATATTTTGAGGTGCATTATTAGTAGAAGAACACAATATCTTTATTAAATCAGTGTAAATATTAATATTTCTTGCCTGCCAAGAAGATACATGTTTCTCACAACAAACAGCCAAACCACATTTACAACCATCATTTATGTTAGGCCTTAGGTTGGGTACATGCTGGACAATGGCCAATTAGTTGCAGGGCTGACACATACACTTGACAGTCGATCACGGGGTAATCTAGAGTCTCCAAGATCTCCTAATACATGCGAGTCTTTGTGCACTGGGAGGAAGCCAGAGAGAACCAACATTAACACAAGAATGACATGTAGACTTAACTGGCTTTACAACTGGCTTTCGCTTCTCCTTCTATTTCTGTATTCACTCAAAGTATCTCTGGGCACTCAATTATTGATAGTATATTCCAACTTAAGCTGAATGTAAAGTGAGCCCCTTCTCCCACACGTTAATACAGCCCCACATTCTCCATAATCTTCTCAATGTGTGCTTAGACCTGACCACATGTGTCTCTTTGCAATGCCCATTTATTACAATTAGTCCACAGTTGGCAGTGATCAGAGTGAATGGCTTGGTACATGCATAGTCAATCCTCTCTGAGTTTATTAAACCTAATTGCACCATTGAGAAACCAAAATGTAACTGTCCCCACAGTCACCGCTGCATCATCAAAGTGGGCTAGAGCTAAATTTAGCCTTGGCAGCAGATGTAGGGCCCGGATTATGATCATACAATGGAACGGGGCGGGGTGGGGAGTTTAAGATGCATCAGAATTAGCTATCAGAGCCGATGGCAGGTTTGAACAGAAACCTCATCTTTTTAGGTGCTAATAGTGGTTGTGAACAAGACGAGATGTGCCTATTATAATACTGGATACCAGACATCAGGTTTAAACCCAGAGGCCGCGCTACCATTAGGCAAAAGTAGGCAGCTGCTCAGGGCCCCAAGCTTTCAGGGCCCCTATAAAATAAACCTAAAATAAATACATCTTAGTAATTATTCAACTTAATATGGTAAAATAACATTTCAAAGCTAAAATTGGCCTATACCAGTTCCTGAGTACCACTATAAACAGGGTTAAATGTGCAATGCAGCTTTAGTTCATATGAAAGACGATCTGGTCCCACTGGAGCAATAAACTCAGGGCACCGGTTGTCTTCTGGAGTAATATAGATCGAAACCTAAAGAGAATCCTGCTTAATCGTTTGCTAAACATGTCTATTTAGCATAAGACTTGACCTTCAGCGTCCTCATTTTAAGATAGCAGATCCATGGCTAAACCTGGTGAAATGCATATGACTATTACCAACATAAATTCATATAAGGTATTGCTTTGTAAAACGTGCACTTCTGCTCCATCTACTTGCCGACCTTTGAGGAAAAATTGTGTGTTGTGTATAATTCTTGAAAATACATGTACTTAAAAGCTGTGCTGGAACAAAACCTGATGCTTTCACAAAATGCTAATTTAAATCTAAATTAAACATTGGACAAAAATCTAAATTTGAGTACTTATGTTCAACATCATCTTGCAATTACTGTAATACATACAGTATTTGTACTTTTAATGGAATGACACAAATATCACAACTGCATTTATTAAATTCAACATGTGATTTAACCTGATTTGGTTTCGCTTGTGTTGATTAGATAACTCCAAAATAAGTTCTGGACACTATAGCTTTACTGTTGTGAGACATGGCCAGGGTCTGTTTTTCTATGTATGTAGCTTATAGCTTTAGCATCTACATATAGTTCTGCTGCATTTTAAAATCTGAGCTATTGGTTGAGCTCTGCATGTTCAAAATCTCCTTTCATGTAAGCAGCATGGTTAAATAAATGCACATACAATTGATTTTAGAGACACTGACATGTGGTTCCAGAGATGTACTGCATATTGTCAGTTCATTTACTTATAGACTATGGAATTTAATCAACTAATCTAAGAAGCAACCATATTGTTGTTGTTGTATCTACCGTAAGAGAACCTGAGTAAGTAGTTAATTGTCCTGGAGACAGAAAAACAGAGCATTCCAATTAAAATCGTTCAAAGCAATTCTTTTTTATTATTATTTTCTGACCTCTAACACGTTTACCTCATACATTTAGCTAAAAAAGCAATGCTGTGATAGCATCATGTTTTAAGGGAATCTTACCAAAGCCAGTACTTAACCTTATCTCTTCTCATTACATTCGAGAGGCTTATGTGCTGCATAACAGGAGCAGCAGATAGTCTATATGTACAATTGAGTTTCTGCAGATGTTAGTTTGAATGTCACATACTTACATGCAATGGAAAAACACCAAAGATTGGTGTACTCAAACTGAATGAAAGAGAGCGCTCATGCGTAAAGAGTGTGCATCTTCACGTGGGTGTAATTGATACATAT
Organism: Philypnodon macrostomus; assembly: GCA_036025475.1. Taxonomy (NCBI): domain Eukaryota; kingdom Metazoa; phylum Chordata; class Actinopteri; order Gobiiformes; family Eleotridae; genus Philypnodon; species Philypnodon macrostomus. The sequence continues at coordinate 6,609 of JAVQKC010208810.1, read as the reverse complement.
GATCCTATAAGTACTGTACATGGAGAAAGAACTGCTGTAGTTCAGAATGGTGCATTCATTCTTTCACTGATTAACATTTCTCATGATCTAGCCATGCTTTATGATCAAATATGGAAAGGCTTGATCTTTTTCCCACCAGTAGTATCATCAAGCGCTACAACCTCTAAAATAATACATCTTGAAAGATTGTATAAAAATATACTGCAGCAAAGCATCTGAACAAAATAAGTGTTTCCCATTGGTATGTTGAGTTCTGTTTGTCAGGCACATGACATTTTTGAGTCAATCGGTTTTGAAGAAGATAAGACGATTCTGCTGCATTTGCTTTTTACACAAAAGGCAGATTTCTTCCCCTCGCTCAGGGGTGTCCAAACGATTGTTATAAAGGGCCATATTTGATCATGTGAAAATGTGCAAGGACCAACAACACACTGCTGCATTCTCACATCAGTTGGAAAATTAGGATATTATTGTATAAGCTGAGGGCCAAATTTAATTAAATGTACCATTACTTTTCTCCAGGCCACACTTTGGACATGTCTACTCTAGCTCCTCTGAGGCTACACAATGTTATTCCCAGACAATCCCTTTATTGAGTCCTGGGATGGCCTCCTCTCATGGGATAAGAACTCGTCCCAGAGGAGTTCAGGGACATCAGCTCCAGCCACCTCAGCTGCTCTCTGTGACACCTTTCCTCTACGGGGGAGCTCATTTTAGATGTGATTTAAATGTGAGCTTGCTTTTTTGATCATGACTACAGCTCAATAGCTAAATATAAGGACATGGCATTGCTTAACCTTTGGTTTCATTTGTCTTATGTACCATGGGTTGACTTGACTTTGCATAGCAGCTAGTAGTAGTTAGCACTGTCTCCTCACAGTAAGAAGCTCCCATGTTTGATTCGAGGACTAGGGCCTTTCTGTGTGGCGTTTACATGTTCTCCCTGTGTCTGTGTGGGTTTTGATACTTCAGTGGTTTGGAGAATGGTCCCATTGGTGTTAAAGGGATTGGTCAAATGCATAGAACAAGCTGTAATTTGAAGTCAAATCTTGAATGTGTATGAAGCTCAACAAAATACATTGGCCAATGACCCAAGGTGGTACCATAATAACTCAAGGTTTTGGATTTATTGGCAGGTTTGATTGTGACCCAACTGTTGTTGCTGTTACTTATAAAGAACTCTGCAACTAAGTGGCCACTGTGAAGGGTGTATCTGACCTAAGGCCCACAGTGGTCAAGACTCAGCTCAGCAGCCATCTCGTCTAATATAAATGCAATCTCAGTGTTTCATGCATCTCACGGTGCTTTTGCAAACAGTGACTCTTTTATCTTTTTCCAATAGTGGTTATTTTTGCCTCCTCCTCCAGTGAACCTGCCCTATACACAGTGATACCACACGTCCCTTCCCCGCTCATATCTGTCCATTTACGTCCTGCAGTGGGCAGCAGTGGGCGCCTCTAACTCCGCATGAAATGACGAATCGACAGCGTTTCTCTCTGCATTAAAAATGGAAGAACAGCTGGGGGTATTTTTAGTAACAGTGAAATAAAAGGCAGTGGTTTTGGGAGCTGATGGAGGAGAAGCGGAGTGGCATGTTAGCAGCTTAGAGGGTCACTTGAATGATATGAGTTCCCCAATGGTGGTCTAAAAACTAGTGGGAGAAAATTGCTGACATAGTAAAGCATATAGACGCAGGTTTGATCAAATATTAATATGAAAATCTGTCATGCTATCCAATCTATGATGTAGGGAAGCTAGGTGGCAAAGTAAGCTGGGCTGGGAACCTCAGGGTACATCACGATTTGATACGATACACGATAATATCACAATATGGCAATACTGTGATAATCGATATATATTGCACATAATAACCGACAATATGTCACTGTTTTTAAAGGAATGAATACAGTTTTGAAACTCTACTCCAATGAAGTGATATCTTTTTTGTATTAATTTAATAATATAATGATTCGAATGGTGAATACATGAACTGTTTCTCACAAATAGCACAGTGGCCATTGATTTACACATGCGCTTCTGCTTTGTCCCTTTAGGTGTTTCATTATGACCAGCTCGAGATTTTCAAACTGAGATAAAGGCACAGTGTTGAGAAGAGAGGGAGAATATAAAGCCTAGTGCAGAATGGGGGAGGGCCGCGGAGAAGCATCCATGCTCACACAGCCTGCATATCTTTGAAGTGGATTGATTGGCCTAAATAGCTGCATAACTACATTCACCGGCTTTCAAACCATCTCTATTTGTCCACTTTCAAAGCCTGTAATATTGACACTGACCGGTCACTTTATTAGGTGGGCTTTGTATCTAATAAAGTGGCACCTGGTGTGGTCCTCGGCTGTTCATGTTTATGTTCAGAGATCTGCAGATAGTGTAAGGGGGGTTTAACTAAGATAATGTTGACTTTCTATACTGTCTCAAATTATAGTCTCTGTCATATGGCATTTTTGCCCACATAACTGCCACTCATTGGGTTATTTAGCTTTTTGAAATCATTCTCTGTAAAGTCAAGACATAGTTGTATGTGTACATCCCATAGATTATCCACAGATCTTCTTTAATCTGAACTTTTTTGGTTGTTTTTTGTTGTTGTTTTGAGCATATGCACGTCTGAATCCATTGGCTTGATGCATTGTGATTTCAGCGCACTGGCCTGGAAATAGGTCTACCTAATGAAGTGGCCAGTTTGTATTCATTGTTTAATCACGTGAAGGACAAAATGGCCGCTGTATTTCCAGTCCAGTGTAAACAGAGAAAGCCCAGTACATTTTTGACATTGACTTGAAGAGCATGAATATGGCCTCTGAATGATTGTATGTCGAGTGCCATTGACATTTACTCAAACATATGGCCTTACAGTATACTTATGTAACTACTCTTTGTGGGTGATTTCTTCTGCTTATTCTGTATCTGAACAACTATGGGCCTTAGGCGGGGAATATCCTGGTCACATGATACTGACAGACAACTACAATTTTGAGTTCACCTTCACTGTGCATGTATGTAATTGAATGGTGGGAGGAAATTAGGGGTAACTCAATGTAACACAAGGAGAGGACATGCAGACTCCACTCAGAGAGATTGTAGTTGAAAATGGAACCCACAAACACCTTGCTCAGAGGCAGAAGCACAATAAAGTAGCCATATGTCAGGTACTTTCTCACTGAGCTAAAGAAGATATAGCACACTACAGTTAATCTATTTTATTTCAGCAACAATTAAGCCTCTGAGTGCGTTCAACAACTGACCAGAGCAGGAGAAAAATGTGTTTATGTTATGAGTCTGTCGGAGGAAATCGATTTTTCTTTCAAAAACCTTGAACTGTGAAGTGGCCTGCTCTCCTTAAGAAATGCTGATTCAAGCATTATCAGACCACAGGGAGCTAAGGGCCTCTCTATATATCCGGTCAGTCAAGTGGCTTCTGGACAATTATTCACTGCATTTCTGAGTGAATGTAGGTTATGAGTGTCCAATTCAATGCCATTTTTATTCAATGTGTAAATACTCTATACTATTATACTATTTTTACTTTTCTGGTTTCTGGCGTTGACATGTGGCAAAGTTTGGACACCTCTGCTTTAGAGGTTTAAATGTGTTCTTGTTTCAAATAAAGATACACTAATGACATTATATATTAACTATTAACAGTTGAAGTTATGGGATTTATCAGGCAGCATATTAACATTTATCTTCAAAGTTGATGTGTTAGAAGCATGTGTAAGGATTTGAGCAGGTTTGATGATCATGGTTACTGTAGTTAAACTGTAGCTCAGGTGGGGTGGTCCCAGTCTGCAGCTATCAAAAGTGTCCAAGAGAGGAACATTGATGAATTGGTAACAGTTTATTTCACGTAATTTTGTGATTGTGATTTAATTAGCAAGTATTTTCCAACTGTAAAATTCCAACCAACACTGGTGGGGTATTGCTGCACAATATTAGATAAGCCTCTAAGAAACAGGGCTGCACAATTGTGAAAAATTTAGTAACGCGATTGTGGTTCAGTTTACAGCACTTTTAAAACCTGTTTGTCGAGGCTTTTTAACATATATTTTGTTTTGTGCAGAGGATATATTATTATATTATATTATATGATTAGATAATTTCTACCATTAAATTGTGATTTTGATTTGGTTGCATTTAATTGTGCTGTCCCAATGCACATGGGGATAGAAGGCTGAGAGTTAGGGTTGATGTTATTTCTGATAAAAATATATATGCATATGGGGCTACAAATCAGCACAATATTGGACAGGTGGTCATAAAGTTATGTCTGAATGGTGTACATTAAGAGCTTCACAACAGTCTATTACATGATATTATCACAGTGCCATTTCTTTTAATACCATAACTTCTCTGGTTCAGTCACACATCACTTAAAGTCTTGAATATCGAGGGCCCTAGACATAGACTAGATTCATTTTAACACAGCTTTGGTACATCAAACCTACCCTCCTCTTTGACTGATGACTGGCCTTTCTGACAGGAACTTCAAATGCTTTCTGAACTAACATGTAACACAGTAATCAAAAGCACCATTGATACGTGTGAAATGGTCCTGGACAGAGCTGGAGGTGGCCACATGGTCCTAGTTCGTGCCACAAGCCTCGGAGCGGCGGCCATCTTTAATATTTCAAAGCCATTCGTATGTTCAGTCAGGCTCCCCCTCAAGCTATAGTCCCATTGTTCATTTATTTATGGCATCCTGGTGTGTTGCCAGATAATACCAGTTTATGTACGGTCATGGAGAAGACACTGTGGGACTCTTGCTAGGTGCTATTGTGTGACTTTGTTGTTCTTTAGAATATAGCAATGTTTATATTTATTGCACTAAATTGGCATAAATCAGGAATAAAGGTCTAACTACGTCACGTTAGCAAAGTTTGTATGTAAACAGCTCATGATTGTTCCGTCCACAAAATCACTGAGAAATGATTGGCTATGAGCAAGTGACCAGACCCCACTTTTTTCAAAAAAGTAGGCGGGGCTGGTATACCAGGCTAGACTAAACCGGGTGTAAACCAAGCCAAAATCAGGTCTATATTAAGACTAATTAGGCTAAACCAAGTCTGACTCAAAATTCATGTTCCACCATAGAGCTTTGAATAATGTGTTCCGCTAGAAAGAGTCAAAGTGCTGCCACTGGCACCCATACTACAGTTTGAGAACCAGTGTCCCAGGGGGCTGAAACAATTAGCTTGGCCAACCAGACCAATTGACGTTATTAGTTAGATTAAATTGATTTTCACATTGAAGTCACCTACTACCCTTGAACTTACATCCTTTCCAATTATTTGTTTGACCTCCACCAAGAAGATTATGTGTTTTCAAGAGTTGGTTTGTTGGTTATTCTGTTAGCATCATAATTAAGGTGAAAGTTGAATTTCGGTGGTAGAAATGCCAGTAAATTGTCCTAGGAAGAACCATTGCAAGAGTGGCCTAAATATACTACATTCAGCCACAAGGGGTCAGCAAACGAACAACTAATCAGCCATAATGGATTCTATTCTATTTGTACTAAATGTGGGCTTGTGGGTCAATGGATAGAGCATTTACCACTGAACTAGTAGATCCTTGATATGAGAACTATATCTTTTTTCAAATCTATTGGTTTTGCTCTGAAACCCAAATTGTTTACTTGCCTGGATCTGCAACAGAAAATGCCAAAGAAACTATATTTTCTCAGAGGCGATTGTAGCCTTAACAGCTTCACAAAGAGAGTGGACTCGACCATTACAGTGAGCCTCTATCAGTCTACTGAAATGAACCGCTGTTATAAAAGAGAGTGGAAGAGTAACAGCACATGACACATAGAGCCAATTAATTAAAAGGCTATTGAATGAGATCTCTAGCTCCCGAACTCAATGACTTCAACTCTGCTAAACCAGAAAATCTAAAGAAATAGTCTGCATTGGCAACAGGCTAAAAATAATGTCATATTTAGGTTACAATACTACTGTCATACCCCATACCAACTATTGTGAGAGTCAGGGAGTCAGGTAGTGGGTGTCATTAAATTTAATTTTTTTTATAGTGTCTGGTTTTGATACATGACATACATACCACAGTCAGTTTTCTTAAAATACATATAATTTGTGGTGGTGAATAGTAACTCCTAAAAAAAGACAATGGCTTGGGTGGCTGTTTGTCAAAATCTGAAATATTTCGAAAATGTACTTGGTGACTCCACAGTGAATGAATATGAGAGTGAATAGTTTCCTATGTCAGTCCTGCAACTAACTAGCCCCAGTCTACAGTGTACCCCGCCTAAGGCCCATTGCAGCGATAGGCTCCAGTCACATGTAAATCCTAAACCTATATTTTAAACATATCACTGTGACAATAACCAAACATACTGTCTGTAAGTGTTTGGGTAAAGCACTAACGATGAATGTGGAAGGATCAACTATATAAGAGAAAAATCTAATCTCAGGCTACTTATAATAATTCAATAATAATTCATCAATTTTATATAGCACTTTTCACAACTACTCAAAGACGCTTTACATATTTGTATTATTCATTCACTCCACGGTCACACCTGATGATGGTAAGCTACTATGTAGCCACAGCTGCCCTGGGGCACACTGACGGAAG
>JAVQKC010208790.1:0-11800 GCA_036025475.1 Philypnodon macrostomus | reverse complement strand
AATAATAATAATAATAATAATAATAATAATAATAATAATAATAATAATAATAATAATAATAATAATAATAATAATAATAATAATAATAATAATAATAATAATAATAATAAATGCATTGGTTTTATATAGCTTTTCTCAAGACTTAAAGACGCTTTACAATTACACTATGCATTTACTCCACAGTCACAAAGTGGAAAGCTACTTGTGTGACCCCCACCAATGCCGATCACACAACCATATTAATTCATGGGCAATGTGGGACACATCCCAGGGACACATGGGTTTGGTTTCAGATTTTCAGTTTCAGATTTTAGCTTTTACTTTGGCTATGCTCTTCCCTTTTGCAAAACTATATGTTTAGCAAAAATGTGACGTTGTAATTAGTCCACCCAATGGTGTAGTGTACATTACTTGACACAGCTTACCTTTACAAAAGAATAGACTCTTACACATGGTTGTAACGGTGTGAATGTGTTGTGTGTGTGAGTGGTGGTGACAATAGCAGCAGTTGCAGTGTGTTTCGTAATGTGCGAGCCACCTGCTCATCCTCAGAGACAAACATGTTCCTGTGCCTCCTGTGGCTGAGACTTTGATTATCCAGTGATGTGCTCCACTATTGATCCACTGCACTGTATCTGCCTCAGTTATTACAGGGTTACTGCAGGCGCGATGGTGGCTCATCGGGTAAAGTCCTGGGATTACCAGCTCTGTCAGCTCAGGGAACCAAGAGTCTCTGAGAAATACTTTTTCTCCAGAATCTAAAGAAAGTACTGTGCAGCAGCAAAAAACAACACCGAAGTCAGTACTTAAAAAATGCATCCTAGTCTACAGGATACATTTTTTATTCCCTACATGAATGAATCTCAGTTGCTATCCTAAAGTTCTGTGGTCTATTCATGTGCCACAAAGATTTTGGTATTTTAAATGCAACCTCTGATAATTATATTTTGCAGTGTATTTAGAAATGCTCAAAATTCTTGCTTTCTATTTTATTTGACAACAGATATTGATTATTGGATTGATGTTGCACCTCATTATTGGACATGGGAGTGTTCGCCAACTTATACTTACTCTATAATAATTGCTGCCTGAGTGGTCTGCCGAGGAATAGGCCCTAACCAAGTGTCATTAGTCCTGATGAAAGCAAATTGATTTCTGTGGTGAGAGGACTTGTAGGAGTACAAGTGTCTCTGTGAGATTAGCTTAAATATGGAGTGGTCGGTTATTGATGAAAGGTCCACAGATGGTGCTCAGGGCTTGTCGGGCCCCTTTGAAACACTGAAAAATTAGCACAGGAAATGAGACGGAAAGGAACTAGTCCTATACAAGAAGCTGCTCGGAAGAGAAGTTAAGCCTTGTTTCTCTACATTATGCCTTATATAAATGTACCAAACTTTATCTTTACATTTTGAAAATTCACTAAAACACAATTTCGAAATGACGGTGTTTCCATCAGATCACATTAAACACAGCGCTCCTAAGACACGCCTCTGTTGTCAAGACAATGTAATGACAGCGTCAGGTAAAGTCAGAAAGTTTAGATTTTATTATTACGTTACTCGTGGTAAGTTATTTCAAAAACATGTCTCTATTTACGGTAGATCAGGTTTTATTGCAGCTACAATGCTAGAGTTAGCTTCCACTGGCTAACCAAAGCTACTGGCAAAGTGGTAAAGACATCTTCATTATTATTTATTTATTTATTACATGCCTTAATTATTATTTTATTACATGCCATTATTAAATGATAAGTGATTGTAAAGGAATTGTTGTTGTCCTCTTTTTAATGAGAATAAAGTGTTTCCACCGCACTTTAGCGAATCTTGCTTTATTCGATACGCTTCAAAACCCACCTCCTCAAGCGAGCGTATGAACTCGTATTGAGTTCATACCAAATTTGGAGCATTTCCATCAATTTCTATTTGTATCTTCATGGGGTGTGGAACCGCACTTATAGATGAGTTTAGCATGGCATGGTAAAAACTGAAACACAGCGGGGTTAGCATAATAAATATAATGTGGGTTTCAATAATACAGCAGTAGTTTCTCCAGGTGAAGTCTGCATGTCTCCCCCCGCGTTACCGTGAGCTCAAAATTGGCTCCATGAAATTGTAAATGTAAATTGCTATAGAGAGAATACATGTGAGAGTAAATCGTTACCAGGGTATATCTGAGTATCTGGTCATTGTACCTTGTCCCAGGCCAAATGTTGCAAGAATCCAGCCACATGAAATAGAAAATAGACAAATGAATATGATACAACTTCATTGATACAACTTTTTTTTGGCTTGCACTTTATTATAAGTAACAAGGCTTTAAAAAGCAAAGGAACACCTTTGTTAATAGTATTTAAGATATCCCAGTCAATCACACATTCAGATCACACGTTTCTCATTTCGGAGTGACCTTTCCTGCATCTCAGTCCCAACCAGTGTTTTTCTGACTATCAAATAAAAGCACAGACATGAAAATCAAATCAATAAAAGATTCACACGAAAACAACTCACACAAAATGGAAGAATATCAATATTCTTGCCTGACAGCATGACAAAGAGCTGTGAGCGCTACAATCAATGTTGCTAATTAACTGTTTTACACAACCTAGCTCCTTAGATATCAGCTAAACAAGCAGTCGATAAAGACAAACTTGCTGCGAACAAACTACGTGTCAGATGTGTATAATCCACTGACCTCACAAATCCACTTTTTAGTCACACATGGGTTGATCCGAGCGATGATTAGGGGATAATTTATCATGTAAGTCATCAAGCACTGGGATGTATCCACACATTTCAGATACTGCTGGAGGAAGTGCTCTCATGATCTGATGCATAATGTTCTAAGCTACAGAGTGACTGAGTGAGGAGAGATATCACATTTGTGAAAGTCATTACTGACATTGGTTCTTCTACACAAGATCACTGTAAATGTATATGTTTATCAAGTGCTTATTTTGTGCTGCAGGAGAGGCTGAATTATCTTCCAGGTGCTATGGGGCTAACATGAAGAACCAGTTAAAAAGACAGACAAAAAAGCATCTAGTAAGGAATATACATGCTATTATTGTTGTGTGAGGCAAACTGGACCCCAAAGCAGGACTGAGAGAGAGAGAGCTGGTTTTAACTATGTATTCCCAAAAACACTGGACTGGCTGGGTAAGGCTCGTTCTTCTGGACCTGAGCACAGGAAGCAAACAGGTGAGTCAAAAATTTGAACAAAACACTACCACATGAGGCTGAATAATCTGGCAGAGTGGTGGATCAGCTGATTGGGACCAGGTGAGTCCCCACCATAGCAGAAGCCAGCCACGCCCCAGTCTCCACAAGCCCTGCACAGAAATACAACCACTATACCTAACACCTAACCCTAACAATTAACCTATGTGTTATATATATCTCCAGATCCATAATACTGTATGTGCAAAAGATTGAGAACGCACTGTATCAAAAACACGAGTAAATAAACCACACAAAACATGCACTAATCAATGTCATTTGAAGTACAATGTTTTTATTACCTTGTTAGTATTGTTTTAGACCAGATTTATCCCTGGTTTAGCCACTGTTTAGTCCTGGTTTAGACCTTGTTTAGTCCTAGTTTACCCATTGTTTTGTTTTGATTTAATCCTTTTTGAGTCCGAGTATAGCCCTGGTTTAGTCCGAGTTTAGTCCTGGTTTAGTCCTTGTTTAGTCCTAGTTCAGCCATTGTTTAGTCCTGGTTTATTTCTTTTTTAGTCTGAGTTTAATACGAGTTTAGTCCTAGTTCAGCCATTGTTTAATCCTGGTTTAATTCTTTTTTAGTTCGAGTTTAGTCCTGGTTTAGTCCTGGTTTAGTCTGAGTTTATCCTCGTTGAGTGGAGTTTTAAAATATTTAGAACAGGTCCAGTCCTGATTTAGACATTCTTATAGTGTAAGTCATCTTATCGTATAGTAGGAACCTTATGCAGTCTGATATTGCTGATAACCAAGATCACATTAGACAATAGTCATTAAGTCAACACGTCTTCATACGTTTTACCCTTAGACAAGAAATAGTGCATTTCATATTTCAACTACTTTCTTGAGTCTATTGAAACCATGTTGGATTTGTGGGCTTTTCTGAGCCACACTGCTGATATGAATTATAAAGTCACAGTAGATCTAGTGCAACGCTAGTGATTTTGACAGAACTGTGATAATAAAAGCCAACAGAGGAACTCCTTTTACCACCTTATTGTATTTTCAACCAGTTTTCTTTCCCCCCGGTTGGTTGCCACGACTACCACTGAAGCTAGGTATATCCCTCGGGCTCTTCTTAATCACGTAATCCAGCCATTCACCGGATTAAACCCCTTTAAATCCCCTCATATTTACCAGGGCACTTTTTTCCTCCTCGGGGTGTCCAGGCTGCTACTAATATGCAATAAGCTACACTGTGACCAACACTGTGAATCCTCCCAATACTTTATCTCTGATAGAGGTAAGACCTGAGAAAAGCCATGGGGAAGAGACACAGACATGGCTATTAACACTGGACCACCTTACACACATAAACAGGCACACTAACATTTCTTTAGCTCCCATAGACTACTACTATCCCATTTATTCTTAAATCTTTCTCACCAAGTACCACTTCAGAAAATAGGTGTCACCCAAGTACCAAAATGAGTACAAATCTAGACTAAACCAGGTCTAATTAAACCTTAACCAGGTCAAGACAATGATCACAGGTACATTCAAACATTTAGACCAGCAATGTAAACCAGACAACCCCTTTATGCATTGCCTCCAACAAGCCAGCACACATCAACTAATCTCAGGCCCCTGATTTGGTCTGTAAAAGTCCACAGCACCTTGCATGTGTATGGTATGTCAGCGCACACACTCTAAATGCAAATGGTTAATCGCTCCCTCTGTAGCCTCCAAGGAATATGAAAAGACGCCCCAACATACACTTTTAACTGGGCTCTTATTGGCCTAGAATGCAGAGATCACATGGTACAATTAAATACATCACCTGAATTACCAGGTATCTCCAACAAGTCAAGGTAATGCAAGAGATTAAACAGCACTTTTACTTCATGAACTACCTCTGTAAACACAGCTGCCCTGGGGCAAACTGACAAACACATGGCAGCCATAAAGCACCTAACGCAGTCACACTTTTTTTTTTTTTCTTCCCTTCTCCTGTTTTCTTATGATGATCTGGGTCGGGGAATTAGGCAGGCAAAATAAGCTTTGCTTCAGCCAATGCCTTTCAGACACAATGGATGTTATCTTGTGTTTTGTGTTTTGTGACACTCATACACATGTGGGGGGAAGTGTCTTGAACCCCTGAACTAGATTTGCTATTATTAGCTTAGTAGCAAACAGAGTTAAAATCAAAACATTAGACCTGCATTTAAGAATAGAATATGCTTTTGCATCCATTGCCTCCAGAAAACAAACGCATACCATTGTTTCACGCTTTTGAGAAAAAGTCAATTTGCCGCACACGTCTAGTCCCCCTTTTATTGTTTTTTGTTTGCAATGTTAATAAGTTTCATTACATTTAAATGTCTGTGCAGGCATTTACTGATACAAATACATTAGACCCTCTCAGTGTTCAGAGAAACCACAAGGGAATAGATCCTCTGAGCTCAAACCAATTACTGCAGGATAGGTTAAAGCACTTACTTCAGCAACAGGGAGACAGAGGAGGAAGTCTCACACGTTTTAGTCTACATCATTTAATTAGCAGAACAATTAGTAGGATGGGATTTTCAAGATTTAGATGCTTTAAATTGGTTTAATATTGGGCCAAAACTATATATTATACATCTAAACGGGGCGGCAGTGGCGCAGTGGGTAGGCGCTCACCCTTCAACCAGAGGGTCGGTGGTTTGAGCCCCCGTCCAAGTACATACTGTTGTTGTGTCCCTGGGCAAGACATTTAACCCACATTGCCTAGGAATGAATGTGGTTGTGTGATTGGTGTTTGGTGGTGGTCGGAGGGGCCGTAGGCGCAAAACTGGCAGCCACGCTTCCGTCAGTGTGCCCCAGGGCAGCTGTGGCTACATAGTAGCTTACCACCATCAGGTGTGACTGTAGAGTGAATGAATAGTACAAAAAAAATATGTAAAAAAGTGCTTTGGGTGTCTTGAAAAGCACTGTATAAATGGAAGGTATTATTATTATTATTATTATTATTATTATTATTATTATTATTAAGGCTTGGTTGACTGGGACTGTTTTTTTAGCATCCCCAAGGCTTTGTTCAAAGATAAAACTTGGAGCGGGAAAAAATAAGTGGGCATGACAGGATGAAACCAAATTTATATACCAAAATCCTTCAACTTTCTTTTTTGCATAGTGTTACCTGAATAAACATAGTTAAACACATTTCACACTCAAAACTGTACACACAAACATGTTATGTACACATGTCATATACAGTATACACATCATATGCAGTTCTGACACACGGAGTCTAATAGTGCATGTGGCCCCAGGCTAGGGTCATAAAAGTAACCCGAGATGAATGGTCCAACACACTGACAAATGGTTAACTCCATTAACACAGCATTGTCGTATGTACCCATTGGGGTCCGAGTATAAAAAACTAATTAATTTGCTAATCAGTTTCTTCAAGTCTTGGTTTGTTTGGACACTTTGATCTCAATGATTGTCTTGGGCTGACTGGCCACATGTTTATACAACCACATTGGAATTTTCTGTTTGGTCCTCCAAAGATTATAGATCAATGTGAAGTTATTCATGGTTACTTAAAAACAGGTATCCTGCTGAGTCTGTTGAGGTCAAGAGGTCAGTTACACTACAGTTGCCCCGGTGAGACTTATTTCGCCAGTGTTGCAAATTTTGTCTCACATTTCAAAGGAAATGGCCGTTGACCGAACATGACGTCCAACGTTGTCGAAACAGAGTTGGCATGATGGTATGCTAAGTGTGTGACAACAATAAGCTAAAAGCAGTGTATGCTATAAGCTAATGTGTTCGTATAGCCTAGTGGTACAGGCCTATGTGCGAAAAATTATAATTAATCTGAGGATTGAATTTTAATTTACACATGGATTACTTTTTGCTAAATGTGAGAGCTCGTCAGTGTGTCTCGACTGATTTCAGCAAGTGTGTTGCTAATAGCTGTAAGCTATTTGTCTAAAGCGGTGTGACTAAGCACCAGCTACAGGCATTATACTTTAAACAAGTTCAATTTTAAAAGTTTGAAAGGGCATTTGAGTGACAAATTATTCATACTGAGGCAGTCCGTTGAAAAGCAAGGTTTCTGATAGTAAAAATATTTTTTTTAAAAACACAAATTTTTGAGAGCACAATTCCTGAAATTGTTGATAACTAAGGCTATGGGTGTGTGCTATAGAATTACATCACAATATAAGAGAATTTGCTGAATATTGAAAAGTCATAGACAAATGCAGTGAGTATTATTTACTAACTGTCCAGTTATTGACTTTGGTATACTCTGTTTTAGAGTTTTTCCGCACTGGAATGACTTGACTTGTTTTGAAGTCAGATTGAAAACAAAGCCACACATTATGTTGAGAACATGCAAAGGAAAAACTTTCTTTTTAAGGTTAGTCAAGAAGGAACATTTCAACCTGGAGAGACTCACAGAACAGAAAGGCATGTGCATGGATATATATTCTGAACGTGTAGGAGTACGTCTTTCCCCAAAAAATTAGAGTATAGGCCCCACGGATGGGGTCTGCAGTTACCTGAAGCAAGTAGTGAGGGAATGGAACTGCAGCATTGCAGGTCATGAAGTTACATATTTTAATGGGCTGAGGCAGCAATGCCTGGGACATGAGGAGCAGCAGGAGAAAGTGACAGACATGCAAGGGGTAGAGATGGCACGGGTATTGGTGCAGCCATGCAGGGCAGGATGTGGAGGCTGAGGAAGCAATGCCTGGAATATGGGGGGCGGCAGGAGAATGATTATAGAAACGAGAAATATGCATGGGCCACCACCAGTTATGTGCAGAGAAACTCACTGAGACATGAGGCATGTGGGCAGTGAAGCTTGTGAGCAGATGTGAGCAAAGAGGATGAACTGCAGCAATGCAGAGCAGGATGTGGAGGCTGAGGCAGCAATGCCTTGAATGAAGGAGAGATGGCACAGTTAGAGCGAGAACTTCAGTGATGCAGAGCGGGATGCATAGGCTGAGGCAGCAATGCCTGGAATGAAGGAGAGATGGCACAGGTAGTGTGTGAACTGCAGCAATGCAGAGCAGGATGCAGAGGCTGAGGTAGCAATACCTGGAATGAAGGAGAGATGGCACAGGTAGAGGATAAACTGCAGAAATGCAGAGCAGGATGCAGAGGTTGAGGTAGCAATACCTGGAATGAAGGAGAGATGGCACAGGTAGAGGATAAACTGCAGCAATGCAGAGCAGGATGTGGAGGCTGAGGCAGCAATGCTGAAAGATGAGGCTTGTTGAGCAGATAGGATGGAGAAGAGGTTGTGGCTCATGGATGAACTGCAGCAATGCAGAACAGAAATTATGATTGAGATGGGACACTGAGGCTGTCATATTCTGCTCATGTCCTGTTCATGCTTTTATTTTGGTGATCCTCCTTCCCATAAACGAATTTGTGCCTCAGCTTCACACTCCTCATTAGCTCCCTGATTGTTTTCATCTGTCCCTCATTCCCTGGGCTCTATATAAGCAGCTCAGCCTTATTCCTCAGTGCCAGATTGTCACTCGCCGTGTGCAGTCCTCTCCACTATTTACCACTCAACCCTGAACCTAAATTTGGATTTACCCGTTGCCGACCTCTTCCTGCCCTACCCGACCTCTTCCTGCCCTACCCGACCTCTGCCTCAGTCTGCTTCCCCATTGCATCCGTGAGTCGCTGCCTGCTTTCTTGTTCTTTGACCTTAGTTATCGGTTTTGGATTTTGGATATTGGACCCTGCTTTGGATGAATATTAACTGATTACTGGCTTTTGGACCTGGATTTGAAAATACGCAGTATATTGGATGTTGGATTTGGATCTATACCCGGCCTGTTCTCGTTCTCTAAAATCAGTCATTGCCAAGACTTGCTGGCCTGCCACTAGGGCTTTCACCGGCCTACCGGTTCTCTACAAAACCTGCTACTTCGAGTATCCTTCCTACCTGCCCTTTGGAACAATTGTCTAAGCCGATTCCTCGGGTCCTGTAACAAAGTCCACTGCAATGTGGGACCAGGGATGAGAGGGCACAGGCAGAGGATGTAGTAAGCCAACAGGAAATAGGTGTGAATATTTACTGCGGTCACAAACATCACATGTCGAGACATTTACGAACATCATGGCCCATAGTAGGCCACCAAAATATTTTTTGATAAAAAGGTGAGTGGACCAGTCCCTGGGTAAGGCTCGGTGTGATGGGCTTCAGAGATCACTTTTTCTATCTCACAGTGAGCCTCGGCCAAGATACAGGAGGTAGATATAATAGGTTCTGGAAGGTCTTCAGGACAGTCAGACGAGTAGAGCCAGGACAAGGCATCAGGCTTTGTGTTCTTAGAACCAGGGCGGTAAGTGCGCGTGAACTTGAATCTTCCCAGAAACAGCGCCCAATGAGCCTAACTGTCAGATAAGACAGATTTTTATGATCAGTCCATATAACAAATGGATGCTGTGCCTAAACAATGTCCTTTCTTGCTCAACAATAAATCCTAATAAACTGAAGTTTTGAATGTGCTCCTGGATATTACTTGAGAAAATTAAAATGTCATCCAGGTAGACACAAATAAATGTATTCAACATGTCCCTAAGCACATAGTTTATAAAAGCTTGGAAAACTGCAAGAGCATTTGTGAGCCCAAAGGGCCTTATCTGGTATTCAAAGTGCCCGAGAAGTGTATTGAAAGCAGTTTTCCATTCATCCCCTTCCCTGATACGCACCAAATGGTGTCATGGTCCGATCACGGACCAGTCTAGTCCTTACCCTGTTTTGCAGTCAGCCACTCTCAGTCCATGGCCAGCGCCACACATTCCACTCCACCTTCTCTCCTCACCCCTGTCTCCCGCCAGACATCTGTACACCTGAGTCCACAGCAAAATGGTAAGTGTTTTGCAGATCCAACTTGGAAAAGATGGTGGCACGGTGTAGAGGCTCAAAAGCAGAGTCAATTAGTGGCAGTGGATATTTATTTTTGACAGTACTATCATTGAGGCCACAGTAGTCAGGGTTTTTTAGAGTTTTATCATTTTTATCGACAAAAAAAAAACCTGCTGCAATGGGAAAGGAGGAAAGACATATGTCCAGAGGCTAAGGAATCATGAATATACTGCTCCGTGGGTTACCTTGGAGGTAAGGAGGCACCAGGGAGAAGGTCTATAGCACAGTCGTATGGTCTGTGATGCGGGAGGGACAGTGTTTTGTCTGACAAATCATGATATTTTGAGGAACCTAGGAGAAATCAGGTGGTCTGGAGAGGGGGACACAGGGTGTGGAGGTAGGTGTCAAAACAAAACAAAGGGGGTTTAAGTGGCAAAAAACACTCCAGTTAGTTACTGAACTCAAGACCCAATCAAACTGAGGGTTATGTAGTCTTAACCAAGGAATCCCCAGGACAATCGGAGCAAGGGAAGGCGCAACAACCTGATTGATTCCTTATGGTTACCAGAAATAACTAAGGTTATGGGAATTGTTCTTAAGGCCACATTGGCAATTATTCTGCCTTCTACTGATTTTACATACTTACATTTCTCTAAAGGCTCAGTGGGAATGCCCAAGTTCTTAACTAGTTCTGTATCAATGAAATTATCATCTGATCCAGAGGTCTAAAGGTCACATCCTGGCTGAATCGCTGTTGTCTACCGTCACAAAAAAAGTTTGTTTTTTACAAAAAGAAATCCCGAAATGTACAGTCATATTTATTTCAGGACAAAAATTACAAGTAGTTAACACATTAAAATACTTAGGACTACATCTCAATTTAGCTTTAAAAATCAAGTAAATAGATTAGAAACCGGGTCCAGTTCAGCAAATTTCAGATTTATTAGAACTAATCTTTCAATTCATGCAGCAAATATGTACTTTCACACAATGATTCTCACCCACATCTCACATTGTCTGACAAGTCAAATACAAACCAATCAACCATAAAACCACTTGAGTCACTATATGAAAAAACATTGAAAGTTTTAGACAAGAAACCACTTAGACATCATCATTGCCACATACTAAAGAAATACAAACTACTAAACTGAGAAAACCACCTTAAACTTTATCACATCTGTTTAGTATATAAAATATTTAGCTCTACCTCCTTTATCTACATTTATCACTGTTTCAGCCAGCAGACGCACCAGAGGTTCCGCTCGAGGGGACTGTATCATCCCTCTCCGTAAACCTGCATTCAGCCAGACTGTGTTCTCATTCACAGCCTCACACAACTGGAATACAGTTCCCCAACATATCAGAGAGTTACCATCATTTCAGTCGATGGTAAAGGTTGTTATTCATCCAGGTAGAGGTCATTCTGAAAGTTGTAAAGGGCATCTGGACAAGGTTTTGATTGTTGAAAAGCTTTCATCTGCCAATCCAGCAGACTTCTTCAGTTCTGGTTAGAAAGGTTTGTGAGCTGAGATTTATAGGCTGATACTTGGGGGGAGTGGTATAAACCTGTTGGATGGGCTTGTACCCTACCATTAATATGCTAATAGTCATCCCTATCAATTCGTAATGGTGCTCCCTCTCTCTAGGCAAGGCAAGGCAAGGCAAGTTTATTTGTATAGCACAATTCATACACAAGGCAATTCAAGGTGCTTTACAGAAAAGACAGTTAAAGAACATAATACAATTAAAAACACAACAA